>JACXGM010000312.1:0-78873 GCA_016801145.1 Umbra pygmaea
TCTCGAATCAATATTGATTGTCCAATTATTTGCCCAAGTTAGTTTTGGTATTGAAGTAAAAGTTAATACATTCGCTGTATAACAGTGGCTGGTTATCACGAAGATGACAGATTTGACGTGTTTCCCCCTTTTGTCTGGCTGAAGAATCTCCCGAGTGCTGTCACTGCCTTCCGCCTTGACTTCTCCTGCAAAAAACAAAAGTTGCATGCGCGCACCTGCGTCAGACTGATTCTGGCTGGACAGGATTTAGTGAGTTTTCAAAATCACGGTAATCAAAGACGGTTTTAATGAAAATTACATTTTCAACGGTAATACTAACCGTACGGACATTTTATTGTGGTTTACCGTGAAACCGGTAATCGTCCCATCCCTAGTCTGCAGTATTTGTACCTACATGTAGCACAAATTGCTGAAAAATGTAATGTTGGTT
Source organism: Umbra pygmaea (assembly GCA_016801145.1). NCBI lineage: Eukaryota > Metazoa > Chordata > Actinopteri > Esociformes > Umbridae > Umbra > Umbra pygmaea. Next base: position 431 of record JACXGM010000312.1, read on the forward strand.
CTGACAGAAAGGTGTCAGAACATACAGTGCATCGCAGTTTGTTGCGTATGGGGCTGCTGTTTTGGTGGAGGACCTTCACATTATATATATTTTTTTATATTTTTTTATTTATTTATTTGGGACAGTGCACATTAATGAACAATCTTACAATTCTGTACAGACTGTAAATGAGCCAGATTATAGCATAGATGCTAATTTCCATCTGCAGTCCCAAACCTAACCTGCATATTTTTGATGGTGGGGGAAACCAGAGCACCCAGAGGAAACCCACGCAGACACGGGGAGAACATGCAAACTCCACACAGAAAGGCCCGGGACGACCGGGGTTAGAACCCAGAAGCTTCATGCTGTGATGCCACAGTGCTATCCACTAGGCCACCATGCCTGCATATTAGGCAGGTGGTCATTATGTTATGGCTGATCGGTGTATATCCTTCAACGTACAATATGTAACTTTTCTGCATTAAAAAAAAATCTATATAGCTATGTTATATATTTTTTAGTTGTGCACTTACATTGTCCCAAATCTTTCCACCAACTTTTAAAACCTGAAAAATTTGTAATGTGATTCGAAGACACTGGACATTTTGTTTTGTCACACGTCAATGCCGTCATATAAACTTTGACTCCTCTAGTTGCTCTAATTTCCAGGGAACCACCAAATGGCATTACATAAAGTGAATAACCGTAACTAAACATAACGTGAAAAAAGCTATAATGCATTTAACAATACACAGCACCAGCGCTAGCTATAAGCAAGAACTGTTCGCCTGCTACACTACAGTATATTTTTACTTGTTTTACCAAGGAATTTTCCAACAAATTCATAAAAAATCCTAAAATCTAATTTTCTGGATTTTTTTTTCCTCATTCTGTCTCTCATAGTTAAAGTTTACTCATCTTAAGTGGGAGAACTTGCACAATTGGTGGCTGACTAAATATTTTTTTGCCCCACTGTATATTAACACTGGGCCCAATTTGCACATTTCCACCTAGGGGTGTACTCACTTTTGTTGCCTGCGGTATAGACCTTAATAATGGTTGTGTGTTTAGTTATTTTAAGGGGACAGCAAATTGACATTCTTATACAAGCTGTACACTCACTACTTTACATTGTAGCAAAGTGTCATTTCTTCATTGTTGTCACATGTAAAGTTATAATCAAATATTTACAGAAATGTGAGGGGTGTACTCAGTTTTGTGAGATACTGTACCTACATGCAAATGTTTAGGCTTAAAATGGATCAGTGCTTTTTCTGAGCCGTGACTCCAATAAATGCATAATTCAGGTGTGAGTGAAAGGCCCTTTGCACTAAGTGATATGTCATGTCACTGTCTAATTGCAGGATTGCTACCACAAAGCTAATTAAAGAAACAGGCTCAATAATTAATATAGAGAACAGATTTTAAATTACATCAGGACTTACAGGCAATGGAGCAAAAATCATTTATACAGGTGCAAAGAAAACAATCTATGAAGCAGCAAATCCCAACAAAGCATTTTCTAACATTTTATTTGCAAAATATTCATATTGAATCAGATTATTGTTATTCCGTCTTCCTCTGTTAAATTAGCAGTGATTAGTCATGTTTGTTTTAGTTCACTTCTCTCCTCCTACAGAAAAATAAAAACAAGTAAGCTCTAAATGTTAACAGATGAGCTAGACTATTTGATACATGCAGGATGAACAGATTGTCTATCTGAGTTAAAATCAAGTGTGCTTTCAGAACAATTCCAGTGTTAATTCAATAACCAGGAGTCACACTGATAATAAACAGAAGGAACATAAAAAAAAAAAGAGGAAACATGTTCAAGAGTGTTAGATTACAACTAAATAAATTAAACCCACAATTATTGATATGGTATTCAGTGTTAAAATTGCAATGTGTAGAATTTAAAAACAACTACTTTCTCTTTCAGTGAAAAATTGGGGAAAACACTTTAGATGGAAAAATGATTTCCCACACTATGCAGTGCAGCATTTGTCATTTGTTATATAATTCTATTTAAATATGTTCACATACTGATACATACACTCATCAAAAACCAACATACAACATACCTTGACAAAAACCAACACAAAACTCACCCAAAAATCTAATGCACAACAAATAATTCTGACTACACCTGACTACACTGGGAGCACCTGAGCTCTTTTTTGTGTTTGTTTATTTTTCATGGGTTGCTTGGCATGCTAACTCTCCATTAGGGCATGAATATTTCAAAGAATGTCAGGATTAATATTAACGAAAACACATTTTACATTATACCTTGGGGAACATGCCTGGACAGAATTCATGCATACATGTCCACATGGAAACTGCAGTACAGCATCTATTAATGACATGCTATGAGAATAACTGTATTATATTTAGTCTTTAGCACTGACAATACTGAAACTATTAAACTTATTTGAGGAATGAGAACCTACAAACCAGATCGCAAACTTAGTAAGTTTGGCAAGTAATGTCTGGTTTGCCTGGCAGTCGTTCATCTGTCAATCAATTACTAACTGATGGTGCGGTGTGATTTGGCCCCCGATGACACGGCCGCGTACCTACAAAAGATTCTTGCTAACTGAACATGTACAATCTTTTCGCCAGTCGATAGAGATAAGCTAATCAGAGAGCATGAGTGGAGAGTCGAAAGGACAGCAAGCAAATGACATCCTAGATTTTGATCAGAGATGGACCATACTTTTGTGGCAATAGGAAACTTCACTGGAAATGTGTTAACGGCCACTGGTTATGTAACCCATCATATGTGCAGTCAATGAGCTGCGTGTTCTATTTTGGGTAACTCTAGGACCAAAAATAACAGACTCATTCAGAGTCATTCAGATAACGTGTTTAAGTTTGAGGTTATATTTAGGTTAAGATTGTGTTTAGGTTAGAGAAATGTATGAAATAGATTTTTAAATGGGATTACATGTTCCTAAAATGTGTGTGTTGCACCGACTCATGGTGCAGAAAAAAAAAGTTACACAGTCTGCTGGCCTGGGGGTATCCGGTCATTGTCTTCTGGTTGTGTTACTTCAAGAACATCTCTGTCTTCTAGATCAGTGGTTCTCAACTCTGGTCCTGGGGACCCACTGCACTGCCCTGCATAGACAAGCTTCTATGCTCATAAATACATGGTAGCCTCAATGGTGAAGCTATGAGACATCTAAAACATGCAGAACATTGGGACCCCAGGACATGGGTTCACGGTAGCGGGTATGATGAATCTGATATGGTATTTGACCAGCCTTTTCAAGCACTTTAATTGAATTGTAGAATTGGGCGATGGCATCTTAACGTGCCGTGTTAACGTGTACAGGAATATTAAATATTTTGAAAAATGTAATGACGTAGCTAGGTGCATGCTCTGAGGATGCAACTAACTATTTTTATGACAGTGATGCTGGAAGTGTAATCTGGCTTGCAAGCCTTACTCACGTTGTCCTCATAGCTCAATGTCCACATTATGAGCGCGGGGCTCCAAACAGGGACTCAGTCGTATATTCCTTGAAACGTCCAATAACGTTTTTAAGTTGTCTGGGTATGACGCATCGGTGTCTGCCGTTCAGTTGGATATTCTTTTATAATCCGATATTGTCTGGAGTCACTTCGCATGTCTGACCCAATGAGTGATTCTAACCTGTCCTTGGGGGCCCTTTTGCCGCTTTCCTAGTTTTGTAAAGGTCATAGCTGGCTAGTTTCTACTCCATCATGTCTCTCAATATTCAGGTTTGTCTGGATGAATTAGACCACCGTTTTAAATGTCTAATATCAGACTACAGGGCATCCATGTTACAAGGTGCCTTTTTGTCATCCATTCTTGGCAGACCTTAGAACACCTTACCGGTTTGTTTTCTGCTTTACATGTAAGATTTAGAATGACAGATACAAAGAACAAAATGGAGCGGCCCATACCTTTGTGAAGTGAAAATATCCTACAGGTTTATTTGATATATTCTCATAAGCCTATGGAGTGTTTAAATGGGAGCACAGTGTGAAGATTATCCCCACAATACCTGGCTCTAAAACGAGCTAGAACATATTTCCTCATGTTTTGCTTTGGAGCAGCATTTTTCAATGAACACATGCTTTAAAACTGGGAAATGGAAATCCACAAAAAGGATGGGAAAAGACATCTCTGGTGAAACCCACCTTTTTACAAGCATTTGATGAACCTGCTTCTCCACACTGATCGGAAAAAAGAGACAGAGTGATGATTTCATATCTCTGCTCCAGGGAGCTGTCTGGTGTACAGTATAACATCTTGCTGCAGACTAACAGTCCGACAAAAGTAGTGGGCTGTCTTAGGAAGTACAGTTGGCCATTGGAAGTAAAGCAAAACAATGTTGTTGCCAACAACAGTTTTCAACATTTTAAATGTTGGATAGTCCGATGATCAAGTGCATTTCATGGATAAGACACTATACATGCAGCGTGTCAGAGTTGGTGTAGTGATCTAAGCTCCCTAGTCTTGAGCACGAATGTCTATCATCTCTCTGTGCCCTTTCATCTGTTTCCCTCTAGATACCTGTCTCCCTCTGCTTCCTACTGTCTCCCATTGCTTCCCAATGAAAAAAAAAGACTTCAACATTGTCATGGTGGCCAGTGTTTGTATAGTGGTTGTGGCACTATGACAATGCCTGGGGACCACTACACTGGTAGTCCTGCCCGGGGTAGATGGGTAAGTAGTTGGACAGAAACACCTTGTCAAGTCGCTTTCGAGCCACTCCTTGTGTGTAGATTGGGTGAAATTGTTCACGGTTGTATATTTGATAAGAAATAAACGGTTTGGCGATGTGACCCATTTCTTTTTTCGTTTTTATGTTTTTTATTAATATATATTTTGATATATGTATTACTCACATATGGCTATATATTCTATAAATATACAGTGTTTATGTATTTGATTTTGGCCTTTTCCTTTTTGTAAATAAATGTATAGATCAGTAAAGATACTGTGTCCTGCAATATATCAATACATTTCTACAATTTTAATCTCTCACAACATAAACCCCAACCCCCATACCAACCTCCCCCGCTATTGGGGATGCATTTTTATAATTTAGCGAGAGGGAGTCCATCACCCAACAGCTGAGGAGTTGCCAAAGAGGCAAAGTTTCAGGGGAATTTAGACATGACAAATTGGAATGTTGAGAAATAGGAGAGAAGAATACACAACACTGTTTTGAACATTACTTTTAACTGAGCTCCAACTTAAAGGGGCACACAGGGTCCCAGAAGTGGCGGGATCATGGTCAAAGCTATTTCTAGAATAGTAATATGTTTTTCCCATGTTTGGCTAGAGAGAACACCATATTTTAAATTTCTGTGGGCAAAAAACATGCTTTTAAGTCATCGGATGAAAACAAAGTACTAGCGAGATTGGAAAATGAACAGTCATGTTTTCTACAGTTTACATTTTAGTCATTTACAGTAAGTATAGGGACATTTTCCCTTAGGGTAAAGTGCATTGTCCAAGGTGACAACAAAACTTGACACAGTCAGTAACTGAAACTGCACCCTTGCGACTACAAATCTAACTACTGACCCATGTGATGGCTGTAAATACAATGATCAGCCATAACATTATGACAACCTGGCCTATTGCCACCAAAAGAGCAGCCTCATATGCAACAAACTGTGATGAATTGTGTTCTTATACCTTCCTTTAGAACCAGCATGACGTTTTCCAGCAATTTGAGCTACAGTAGCTCGTCTGTTGTATCGGACCACACTTGCCAGCCTTCGCTCCCTACATGCATCAATGATCCCTGGCCGCTCATAAACCTGTCGCCAGTGCACCTCTTTTCCTTCATTGGACCACTTTTGATAGGTACAGACCAGTGCAGACCGGGAACACCCCAGAAGAGCTGCAGCTTTGGAGATGCCGGTCTCAGTCATCTAGCCATCACAATTTGGCCCTTGTTAAATTTGTTAAACGTGCTTCTTCATTTTGCCCTCAAAGTTGATGTGTTAGAAGCAGGAAAAATGGGCAAGTGTAAGGACACACAACGCCAGCGAGAGGGCAAATGACAAGTAAGTTACCTTAACCTATGTTATATTGGGAACAAATCATTTCTGTGGAAATCCATTTCATGTTTGTGATATTTTAATAGCAAGTAATCCTTAATACAAAACATATACTGTTTTTTGGGAGTAGGCTACTATAGCTGTCTCACCCTCATTAGAAAAGAGGAGATGACATCATGCGTTGTTGCATTTTATATTCTGTGAAAGACACAACATAATATGAAAGCTTTTTGTAACAGAATAATGTTCAATCTGTAGCTACTGGAGCTAGCTAGGTCCTAAAGCGGTCGTCCATCATGTATAGTATTCAGCGTAAATGAGTACACTCCCCTTGAAAATTAAGATTTGTATCAATTTCTCAGCGAACATTTGAAATTTGACAAAACTGAGTGCTGTGAAACATTTACTTTTATTAAGAACATAAAAGGTTGGTCACCAATATCATTGGTATAAGAAAATAACATTTTATTCAAATGAGGTGTTGGAAAAACGAGTACACCCTACAAGAAATTCTACCAAGTCTAATCATTTGTATGGCCTTGCATGATTTTTAATGACAGCATCAACTCTTCTGGACATTGAGTGAATAAGTTGGCAACATACTGACACGTCTATCTTTCTCCAATCTTGGAGATCTCCAATCTTGGCCGTTTCAGAGCCTGGATGCTGGACGATGAATAATGCTCGACCTGCCTTTTAATAACTCCCCATGAGTGTTCTATTGGGTTGATGTTAGATGACATACTTGGCCACAATCACTTTCACCCAGTTCTTCCTGCATGTATGTTTTGGTCATTATCATGTTGAAAGAATGCATGGCAACCTAGGGTGTGCATGAGCTTTAGCAGTGACTCCCAGTGCTCAATTTGAAGGGGATCCTGCCGGAACAGGATCCGGGACCTCTCAGAATATGTGAGATTTGTTCCGGGACCTATTTTGTCCTGATCCATCACTGATGGATTCAGATTCAGATTACTTTATTGATCCCTATAGGGAAATTATATAGTTACACCTGCGGTCATACAAGATAGTAATACATTACATGACATGTCCAATATTAAATATATTAAGTAAGTACTTCAGTACCTCAAGTCTAATAAGTATTTTAAGATGCTAGAATAACAGTCAATGAGATGATATAGAGGTCTTGAAGTGCCAAAAAGGAATGTACAAATGTTTAGCACTAAAGGGAGGTGTTATACAATTTTATGTCCACCGGCAAAAACGACTTCCTGTGGGGTTCTGTGGTGAGTTTTGGTAATCTGCATCTATCACTGTAGGTGCTTCTCAAACCAAGCAGTGTGCTGTGGAGTGGGTGGGAGGAGGTGTCCAAGATTGAAAGTATTTTGGAAACTGTCTTTAGTGAGTCTAACATCACCCCAACAACATCCCCGGCCCTGTGGATCAGTTTGTTTAGTCTGTTAGTGTCAGCCACTCTCCCCCAGAATGTCACTGAATACAGGAGAGCACCAGCCACCACAGACTCATAAAACATCTTCAGCATAGTTCCACAGATATTAAAGGACCTTAGCCTTCAAGAAATAGAGGGGACTCTGTCCCTTCCTGTAGAGCACTTCGGTCTTCTTTGCCCAGTCCAGTTTATTATCAATATGTACTCCTAGGTATTTGTTTTCCTCCACTATATCTACGCCGACACCTCGTATGAGGACTAGGGTCACCAGTTGCTGTTCACTTGTCTGTTTCATGTTCACTACCAGCTCCTATGTTTTTGTCACATTAAGCTGTAGATGATTATTATTACACTGTGACAAATTTCTCCACCTATGTCCTGTACTCAACCTCATCACCATCACGGATAAGTTCAACCACCGCAGAGTCATCAGAAAACTTCTGTAGATGGCATGACTCCGACTGGTAGCTGAAATCCGTAGTACAGACAGTGAAGAGGAAGGGAGAAAGTACTGTCCCTTGAGGGGCCTCCATATTACTGACCACCGTATCCAACACACAGTGTTGTAGGCACACATACTGCGGTCTTCTTGTCAGGTAGTCAACAATCCAGGACACAAGGGGGGCGTCTACCTGCATCATTGTCAGCTTCTCACACAAAAGAGCCAGTCTAATGGTATCAAAAGCACTGGAGAAGTCAAAAAACATGACCCTCACAGTGCTTCTCTTTATCCAGGTGAGTGTACATACGGTTCAGCATGTAGATAATGGCGTCATCATCCGCGGCTGGTAGGCAAACTGGAGTGAATACAGGTGTGGGCTGACCATAGTTCGTAGGTGCTGTAGGACAAGCCTCTCTAGGTTCTTCATGATGTGGGAGGTTAAAGCCACTGGTCTATAGTCCTTATGGTCCCTGGCATGTGATGATTTAGGCACAGGAACAATGCAAGATGTCTTCCACACTACTGCAACCATTTGTAGAGACATGCTCAAGTTGAAGACCCGCCAAAGGACTCCACACAACTGGGTGGCACAAGTCTTGAGCACCCTGGGGCTGACACCATCAGGCCCTGCTGCTTTTCCTGCATTGAGTCCCTTGCGCTGTCTCCTCACCTGGCCAACAGTGAAGCAAATTGCTATTTTAAATATGTAAACTCTGTTGTGCATAAAGAAATTGAACTAGTTTATGGGCGTTTTCCATGGTTTTGAGTCCTGAAATTCCCCAGAACCTGGTGACTGTGGCTGCAAAACTTTTTCCAGATCTGTGTTGTTTTGATTCGCCGGTGTCAGCGTATTGAGTAGACTACTGAACTTGAAAAAACTGTGGTGATTAACTTCTTAGAAGTCAACACGGAAATATTGTTGGAAAACAAAGGTAAAATATTTTTTATCCTGTACAGACGTAATTATCATTACTACTGATTAGTTTCATAACTATCCTGTTCAAATTTAATGAATAAAGCTCTCAGTTGAAAACAAAGCATTGGTTTCTGCTGTGCATGTTTCATTGACAACATGCTAGCTGTGCACGTCAGCCTCAAAATACTTTAGGCTAGACCAAAATCATCTAGACTTGAAGCGAAACTAACATTTCATTTAACGGGAAACAGTCACCCCAGTTTGGCTTTCTACAGCTTCAGCTACCTCTGATGAACTTGCATTGCAATTTTCCTCAACTCTTAAGATAAAACGCTCATCTCAGAGTATTATAATGTATAGGATCCCATGGAAAGTATTGATTCTGAAGATAGAAAGATGAATTTATTTAGTATATTTTATACTCAGTAATGCTGACTACTGTATGCTTTATCTGCCTCGTTATTACAAAGCAGTCAGCATTAGGCTGTAGATTTATGGTGAGAACACCTATTTGTTCATACAAATAATTGCGATATGCTTTATTGTTTTCAAAATGTTGGGTTCCACAATGGGTTAAAACTCTATTATGACAGAAGGCTGATCTCAATGTTTATTTTTTACCAGGCTGCCAGCAGTACTAGTGTTTGTGTGTCAGTGAGAAAGGTGAAAAGTGTTTATTGGCTAGTGTCGTGGTACAGTAGGCTACTGTAAGGTCGTCGTTAACTTTAAGCGAATGATAAACTATCAAATAAAATAATATTAGGGAGAGACCATAATTTAACATCAGCCACAGAGGGAAATGGGGGAGTGTCATGGTTTAGTAATAAAATTTTTAAGGGTTGTCATTTATAATTGATTTCAATTTCTGTTAGCCGTTTGGAATGACATTGACTGGCTGAACTTAACATATTTCCCTATCATTGTTTGAGACTGAAATACTTGTTTCTATATAAAAAATCTTCTCAAAGTTATAATGGTATATTCAAATATTTATTTATATATTTTGACAGAGTAAATATTTCTATCAGGGTGACAGCTAACAGCAGCAAATGGGGGAATCAAACTGGGGACTTTGGTGGATATAAATGCCATACCTTTCACCATGATCAAATACCGTAAGAACATTACTGTTAGACCACATAGAAATTTGATAGATTGTAGCTCTGAGAACACAAAGTGAGTGTAATTACTGGTAATGAATATGAAATTAGCAGGCTCCGGACCTCGTAGGGTAAGAAAATCCTATATATACCCATTCTTCTAACAACATGACAGGATAAATTGTAGCATATATAGATGGTAAAAAGGTGTCCCCACCAATGTTTAAACCAAACCTACGCCCTTGAAGCTACTTGTTAGACAAAGGCAGAAACAAGCACTCATCTTTCGGCAATCATTTAATCACTAAAGCCTGGCACAAGACTGCCGTGTCATGATAAAGATTTGTATTTAAAAAAGAATACTCATTTCAGAATGTTTGTAGCCAAATTCTAGTAATTGGTACTGTTTCGGGTCTGTTTTCACAGAGAATGAATTCTACCTGCTTGAGGGACTGGCACTATGTTCGTTGGAATCGTGGACTTTTTGTGGTATTTCAGGAACGATACAGGGGAAGTCAATTCTACCATGAAATTCCAATGCTCTAGGTTTCAAATGTGTTAGCACAATTGCCCTTGCTAATATTATTAAATAGTATATTAAATAGCTGAGTTTCAGTAAAATCCAACTTATGTACCACTATGTGACCTGATTAATTTACAATGCAGTTAACTAGCTGGTTAATATTAAGAGTCCAATGAAATTTAGTAAGGTAGACTGTTAGCTGAAGATAACATTGCCGTCTGTCAACATACTTTGCATAATATGATAGCAAAGTTATGTTCTATTAAATATTAAAGTATTTCAGTAACTGTGCACTGCAATTTATTTGGTTCTTACCAAAATAAAAAACTTAGATTTAGAAGTGTTAGATAATTTATCATGTTTTAAGAGTGAATTTGTAATTTTACGTTTTCAACTTCACACTATGATCTTAAATAAAGCACAACCAATCTTTATTCAAGAATTGAGGCGTACTCAAAATAAGTTAAATTATCTGTCCATGCAGCAATATAATTTCACTTGTTGTGAGTACATTTTCCGTCAGATTTAGTGTTTTTATCTTGTGTTTTGACACCATTTTTTTGTAGTGTTTTTTATTTTAAGCCCCTAAACAGATATTAAGACTTGTTTCCCCACAGCCCTTTTTGCTCTTATTTACCAAGGGTGACAACTAGTAGAGGCCACTGTATGACATCAGGTTTGACTGTCCTAATTGTGTTGGTAACCAGTTAATAAAAGGTTTGTGATATATTGCCAATAAACCAGGCTAAGTGCTATGTCCAAGCACTCAGCGATGTGGCATGCCTAAAAAGAGTTCTTAGCAAGGGTATGTTTGCATTTTTAAATCAGGGTTTTACCAACTGAATAAAGAAAGCCCCAAGGAACACCTTTGGAAAAATGCTAATCTAAATCAATTGTCAATTTAGGACTCCTCTTCAGGGAGCACACAAGCCTGTACAAAGTAGGAGAACGATGCTTTGAAAAATGCATAACCTCTCAATCAGATTTGTTATGGGGATTGGAAGCAATTTAAGGCATCTGCAGATGCTTTCCTCTGACTTTATTATAGCTCTCAATTCTATTCTACAGAACGGGACCAGCGATAAAGCGTAATAATATCCCAGCATCACATTACCTAGTGAATAAACAGAAGCAGCCACTGCAGTGATCTATACTCAGGTGAAGGTGGGGTTTTGATACAGTGTATACTAGATACCTCAGGGAGCCACTCTCACTCCCTGCACTTAGCCGTTTTCCTTTTTCATAACACTTATTTCAGTGATAGTTTCCGTGATGCTGGATAAGGCAGCTGGGATCACACCAGGCACGGCAAACTGGTTGTTTTCTGCCGGAATTCCATTCATTTCAAAAGAAAGCAATCCGCACTGCTGCTGCAAATCTACCAGATCTGGCGAAATGTGGATGCGGTGCGACAGGTGGGTCGCAAGAGTTGAATTTTTTCTTATTTGACACATGAATTGCATTTGCTTGCCACTTCGATTATCTGTCTGGTTATAGACAATGGTTACTGTTGAGGATTAAAATTGCAATTTCAAAATTTACATTCACTGAAAAACAACTAAAAGTTTTGCAATTAATTGTACATTTTCAGCCAGAAATCCAATGATTTTCATACAAATTTACGCAGGTCAAGTTACCTTTTGGGGGATTTTTAAAAGGTAATGTGTCGAAATTGTTTTTGACAAGTTGCAAATAGTAAAATTTGACTTAAGCGACAGACACTAAATCATGTAAAATACTATTTTCAAACTAAAATATGGCTGAACATGGCTCTAAATTTGCTAACTTAGTTGTCCATATACATGCTAGAAATAAATCAATCATTGTTGTTAAATAATATAACATGTAAATTCCACTGTCATATGTTACCGTAAACTGAAAATAAACCTTTTGCTACATCCATGCTTTAAGAATCCACATGAGGGTGCACTGGGCTAAGCAAGGAAAAGTTGGTTATTATTTTTTTTTCCTTTGCAGGATGACACGGAAATAACCAAGCTTTCTAGTAAACACTTCAGAGAACATGAACACGTAACTTTAAAAAATAAATAAATAACAAAACATAATGTAATTAAACAAAATATGTATGTGGCCGATGTCAAGGGACAGTGGCCGATACTAGGGTGTCATTATTTAGCTACGCGGCTTATGAACGAGCTAAAAATAGCAATATTTCGACAAACATTTCAGACATGATATTTGGTAACAAGCTAGCTATAATTTTTATGACACAATCACAAAACATAGTCAGTGTGATCCAATGATAACACTGTAAAAGAAAGTGTATTTCAAAACAACTGCTAGATATGCCGATAATAGGAGTTTCTATGCTAGACCAGTGCATGTTGAAACAAAGGTAAAAGGGGTAAATTATCAATGACCTAATGACTTGACATAAAAAACTGATTAACTGAGTACAGAACAATACTTAACTGAAAATGTTTATTTTTAGTGTATTGTCAAAGCCCTTTAGTTAATGTGCTACTTGGCTGATTAGTAGTGTTTCTTTCGCACATGAGAATGCAGCTTGTGAAGTAAATCTGCCACTGGATTGATCATCATAGTCTCTGTCAGGTAGGCAAGGCTAGTTCATGTAAGAATATCACACAAGGGTGCAGTGTTTGATTGAGCACTGTGAGTGACAGCAGGTGGATATTGAGGAAGCAAGCTTGGCTAGAGCTTCTGCTCTCTCGACTTGAAAACGAGCCTGATGTCATACTCTGTTTATTAGTAACTTGGGAGTGGTTGCCCAGATGTGAAACTGGATATTTCAATAATGTGCTGTCTTTCAAAACCATGCGATAGTCTACATACATAACAACTGACAGACAAGCAGTGAAATTATTTTTCAGCAACTCAGGCTACGATGTGGCAGCACAAAGATAACATGACAAATGTTACATGGGTGGTTAAATCTTGACTCACTTTGCAACAATACTTTGAGCGCATATCCTAAGTTAGCCTACAAATAACCACTAGGATCAATCTCCCGGTCAAACAATGAGGAGTGTTAATTAGAGATAGATGCTGTTTGGAGACAATGAATAGAAAACATCAGCAGCTGATGACAAATGGGAACAGACATTTTTTATTTGAAACTAATTACGGTATATCAACAGCTTCTCTGTCATTATTTCTCACACAATGCTTATTCTCTCCGCAGGATGCTCAGCTTATTGTCACCAGCATACGTCGACACCCTCCCTCACACAAGCCACAGGGTTGTGGAAGGTGCAAACAGTAAATGAGCAGTCTTGTGGGCTTTGCCCTCTTGCCAGTGTTCATTTATTCAAATTGAGGTGTGTTGTGTTAGAGGAGTCAGTGGAAGGCAATCCCATGAGTGGTTTCCTGCCATGGCACACAGAACATATTCAAACACAAAAACAAGCTAATAACTAATGAGGAGGACTCCAATTACATTTGTCTAGCTAAAATGTGTCAAATTATACAGGGCTTTGTTGTGACATTTTGTGCCTTCTTTGATTACCAAAGGATTCTAATGGATTGTCTTGACAAAGTAATACCATCTATTGTGTATAGTGCAACAATGTTCATGAACAAGAACAGGAGTGTATACAAAATGTGTGCTACTGTATACAGGTGTGAAAAAATAATTGATCAATAAATAGGGTGACCAATAACCCACTCATTCCCATGCTTTGTCATGCAGTTGCTAAAGCTCACAAAAAGTATTTGATGAAATTCAGGGTATGAGTTCAGAAACTACTAAATCAACATCATGATGAAAATGTTATTATAAACATAAAGATGAATTATGGGTTTTCATTATATTGCATGTTTAGACCACAGTCTAATTAGGCTACTAGCATTAGAACATTACTTTTGCAAGTCCATTTACATAGCCCACCCTTGTAGTTTCCCCCTCACGAGGATGATTGACAGTTCTGCCAACTGTACTTCCTTCAAATATGTTTATTTTTAGGTGAATGGAACCAGGAGTGCCAGCTCACTAAAAACATGGGGAATGTTCATTTAATACTAATTTGCTGAGGCATGGAGCTCAATCATACAGAGGTCTCTTGTCTAACTTTTTCAGTAAATAGTGATACGCACCGTGGTTTGCTACAGGGGGAGTTTTAATTTTTTTTAAATAACTAAGTACCACCAGGTAGCATTGGTGTGCACAACAGCTGCACAAAGCAGTTTTTGGCTCAGAGACATTTGCAATTTGACTTGCTTAATATAGCGTATATCTGTATTATTAAATAGTTTCAGATTTTAATGTATTCAAAGAGACATCACGTTTTGAAGAAAATCTCACCAAATATATTACCTGTGTTCTAAGTAAATACACAAATGTGGGTGTAATCCATGGTCCACAAACTAATACTGATGTTTTCTGTAGATCTCTCTAGAGACTGCATAGCCTAATGGAGAAGTCACTAGGCTTAGAAACAAGAGGTTTCCATTTCAAATTGTGGCAAAGCATATATTTTGTTGAAATTAACTAATAAACGAAGTTCCCCTACATCACAAACACACATTCTGAATTCTTCGCTCCACGTTACACTCCATAGTTACTGTTGCTACGACATACCCCGGAAGAAGGAGACTGCTTGGCATACATTTTAAAAGAGAATTTGGCTGCGCCCATGTTTTTAATATAGAAATAAATGTATCATCATCATCACTGTTTTTGGGAAATAGTCTCTGTCTATTTATAGCCACTGGTAGAGAAGAGATTCAAACCAGCGACCTTTAGCATCTAGGGCGACTCATTAACACGTTTCACCATATGAATGAGTAGAACTTTTTCCAGTCAGCATATAAACATATAAACCAGTTCTTGCGTTCACCAAGGAACTACAGACATGGAGTGAACTCTGCTTTAGGGAGAATTTTCATACTGTAATTTATTTATTTTTCAATGCAAAGTGTACTGTACTGCACATGAATTGTTAATATAACATAAATATAAGAAAAAAAGTGTGACACATTAAATAGGTTAACTCCATTTATATCAACAAAACGTATCTTTGGTTAATAAATTGATCCTGGTGCCTTTGCTTCTAAGCCAAGTGACATCTCCATTAGGATGTTTAGAGATATCGGCAGAAAACACCAGTATTAGTTTGTGTACCAGGGAGTACACCCGCATTCGTTTATTTACTTAGAATACAGGTAATATCTTTAAAACAGATTTTTGGTGAGCTTCTCTTCAAAACCTGATGTCAATTTCAATACAATAATATCTAAAAAAACATGTTTTTTGTTTGAATACAGTAATAGGCTATCTAAACAGAGTATAGCAGTCTAGTGCCACTATCTGTCTGTAATAGTCCATTACATGTTCACTTAATGTGTCATGTTTTGACATGGTATGATTGCCTCAAGATATTCATACATTACCAAGTAGAATTAACAAACTTCTCTGCCATTATTACAGAGAATATCTCATGTCTTCATACTTTAAAACATTTTGTTTGACCAAAAGAAATTAACAACTTGATCATTGTTGCCTATTTGAGGTGACAGGTTGACATTCCTGTTTCCCGGCAACAGTCTTCATTTTCTTGCTGGCCTGTTCCCACTGGTGTGGACCTTGCAAGAGCCTCTGGTTAAATTGCAGCTGACATTGCAATAATCAGAAATTGACTTGTCAAATCATCAGAGCTTTTAAGAACAGTGTATGTGACTGTACCAATCCTTATAGGTTCAGCAGACATTTTTAATGAGCATGTTTGATGAAGCCTTGTTACCACTGCATAAACTACCATGCCCATGGCCAGAAGACACAATTACAATTGCAGCCACAGCATCGGCTCCAAAACAAACAACAAGCAAGCTATATACACACACACATATAGAAAACCAATTAAAATAATCCCAAGCTTTATTTCAGAAATTCAGTCACCTTGTCTGTGCTCCCTCAAGCTAGTAGCATGTACTCTCTCAGACGGTAGTGGGAGATTTGCAAGCTTATACTATAATCTATCAGTTTGAGTATTATTTCATTAGATTTCAGGACATATATTGCACTGTATAATGGCCCTTACTGGCTAAAGATCCAACAGATTTAGAGTTGATAGCAGTACCATATATATAGAGAAAGGTCATGCCAAAATGCATGCATTTATAAACAACACTATATACTGTCAAGTAGTAATTTTGTTTAGGCAAAACAACCAAACCTTCAGTCAATTAAAGCATTAGGTCAACACCACAGGTTGGCCTCTTTCTGCTCTGCCCTCCATACTCCCTGTTCCAGCCCACTGTCAACCAAACCTAAAGTCTGGCCAGTCTCCTCTGCATGAGTGTCTGATGAATCCAGACACGTCACTGGCCCCCTTGTCTGCAGGTATCACATAGTCCCCTGCTGAACCCGCTCCTAATAGCTGAGAGAGCAGAGGACAGCTGCTTTTTGGGCTCTCCTCTCCATAATGGCCCTGAGCAGCATACCTCAGAGAGCTACTTGGCTAAAGGACTGTGACTCCTATTCCCTACAGAGTCACTGGAAAGGCGTCTGCTTTCCACTACAGGCTGGTCTGGAGCTAGAAACATAAAGGGCCAAGTCTGATTTCAATCTAATTTCTCTGCCTAGGAGTCTGCAGGCCCAATGTACAAGGAAGAAAATGAACATTGGATAAGGCGGCCAGTGATGAGGCATCATTAAAATCATAAAAGTGTTTCGGTTGCGTAGAAAACATCCGGAAGCCTGCCATTTGGTTGTCATCTGTTCAACACTGAATTGGTTTATGTCTTCTCTTTGTTCAACCGCTCTACACCCAACGATGTTTCTTCTGATTCACTCGCCAGAAAGATGGGCCCTTGAAGAGGCCTTTGACATTACAAAAAGAAATGTCATGCAGTTTGTCAGCAAAATGGATACACCGACGGGAACAAGAAAACTTTGAGCCTTCCAGGGAGAAAGCAAGCTGATTGTAAACTTAAATCAACTGAATCTGTTCTCTGACATATAATCATTGAAGGAAAGAATGGGTGATGATGTAATTCAGGAAGCAATAAGAAAAATAGGGATAAACAAGACATAAATCAAAAGCCGCTGAAGTTGGCCTACATCCCGGAATAGATCACGGTGTGATGTGGACCCAGGATACATCTTTATGGGACTATAAATAGACCTTCGCTTAGAGCGATGTGCACAAATCTATTTTTAGCCTACTCATACTTAGTATAATACAGTTAAAATGTCAGCAAAGATAACACCCTCAAAAGCTGCAATTATGCAAACATGAAAACAGCATTAACAAAAATCAAATGTACATCAATCTAATAATTGAAAATGTATTGTTCTAGTACAGGCCTAAGAATCTGGATTGTATATTTCCACAATGAATAATTACTGAGCATGACATGGACGGTCAGCGCAGGTGGTTTACTGCCTTCACTAAATCCTCCAAACAGCTATATATTTTGGCTCAGGGCCTCCATATCAGCCCATTGTCCCATTAAGGAAGAGAGGATGAGAGATAAACTCTGCCTTTCTAGCTAGAATGAAACGTGACTCTGTCTTCTGCAGGGAGGAGGTCATCAGACCATGAAACTACCAATTTAAACCTTGCCAAAGCCCAAAAGAGGATTTAGGCATGACATTACAGTTGCAATGACAGCATTGAGATATAAGAACATGGACATCTTGTTTTAGTATTGTATGTAGGTTTTAAAAAAGCAAAGTACATTGCAGGCCAGAGATCAGGGTCAACCAACCACCTGATTTAGTAAACACTATCCATGTAAGGAACTCAGAAATATAAAAAGTATATTGGTTAGCATATCTTTCATTTTTAGTGAAATGTATATCAGATCGTTCTGAAAAAGATTCAAATATTTTTTGTCATTGTTTTATTGTAAACAGACCAAAACTGTTATCAGCTTTCTTTGTCTCACGGCAGTCTTTTCCCTCTGCTGCAGACATGGTGAGCAATATGTTTCCTTTATAAAACAGGGGTGAAAATGGTGACAAAGATGCAAACTACCTCTGAAGATATACATTTTTTAAATCAGCTGTAAAATGTGGCTTTACAGTCAATTTTTGCATGAGGATTTAGGGGAAAAACCCACCCTAGAATTGATTTACAGTGCATCCAGAAAGTATTCACAGTGCTTCACTTTTTCCACATTTTGTTATGTCACACCCATATTCTGAAATGAATTAAATTAATTAATTCGCTCATGCTTGGCACACCTATTTTTGGGCATTTTCTCCCATTCTTCTTTGCAGAAACTCTCAAGCTCCATCAGGTTGAATGGGGAGCGTCAGTGCACAGCCATTTTCAGATCTCTCCATTGATGTTCAATCTGGTTCAAGTCTGGGCTCTGACTGGGTCCTGTAGCCACTCCTTTGTTATCTTGGCTGTGTTTAGGGTCGTTTTCCTGTTGGACGATGAACCTTCATCCCAGTCTGAGGTCCAGAGCGCTCTGGAGCAGGGTTTCAGCAAGGATGTCTCTGTGCATTGCTGCATTCATCTTTCCCTCACTCCTGACTAGTCTCCCAGTTCCTGCCACTGAAAAACATGCCCATAGCATGATGCTGCCACCGCCATGCTTCACTGTAGGGATGGCATTGGTCAGGTGATGCGCAGTGCCTGGTTTCCTCCAGACATTACGCTTGCTATTCAGGCCATAGGGTTCAATCTTTCTTTCATCAGACCAGAGAATTATGTTTCTCGCTGTTTTCCAATGGTTTCTTCAGTGGACGTATAGCGTAACGGATTAGACAGCCTATCCCTCAGAGGTTGCGGGGTCGAAACACAAGTAGAGAGATTTATTGTGGATATAAAATAAATGCGTATTACCAACAAACAAAGAGGGTAACATATTATAATGTTATTGTATACAATCCATTAAATAATCAAATTGATTGATTTTCAGGCATGTACCTAGGCTGGGTTTGAAGTAAAATCCTTAGGCCTGTATATTGAACTACTGGGGCCAAAAGTAGTGCTGTTTGAGTTCAACATGCAACCAATGCAGTTGTTTAGAACATTTAGGACATTTATGTAATAACAAAAAATACAAATTGAAATATCTTCCTTGTTGTAAGCCCATCCACAAATGACTAAACTGAAGTGAGATTGTTGTTCGTACTCTGTTTATAAACAAAATAGTAATGTTGTTGGATCCAATCTGATGAAAGCATTAGAGGTCAGGCTAATTAATCGGACTGGCCGATTAATTATGGCCAATTATGAGTATTCAAAATAATTATTAATCTGCATTTTAGCTTGCCAATTATGGCCAATACTTTTTTTGGAGAGAAACCATGTCCTCTAGTGTTACAATTAGATAGCAAATCATGTGGAAACTGCGTGCAGCCAGACCATCTGTCATGAGCGACAGTACACCTGGCCCAAGCTGCAGCATCAAGTCTGGAGAAAATTGTGATTGCAGAGAAGCCATGGTAAGTTTGTAGCTAGCATGAAAGGGGATCAATTAAATCAGTCGCATATAATCACTTGTTAGCTTCACATGGATAATATTAGTCTAGAATGTTGGGTGGAGATTGACTGCTTTCGTTCCGATAGAACTGTTCCCATTTATTTATCAACCAAAACTTTTATCCATTCTGTTTTCCTCAAGGCTTTCAGACGGTCTAGCGCCACTCTCCTTCTGTAATAGTCCATTACATTTTCACTTAATGTACTATACACTGACACAGTATGAGTGCCTCAAAATTGGACAAAGCAGTTATGTTATTTTGAGTTTGTGACATGAGAAGGTCTGTCCTGCAGAAGCACAGTTTAGCCGACAGTGCACGAGAGCAGACAGGAAGATGTTATAGCTTGTGCATCATGTCTGACACAGTGGCCCAAGAGGAAAAAATATCTAAACAGGGTGAAGTAAAGTCACAAAACAAAAAGTGTTCTGCTTATTCACAGATTACTTAAATGAGACATAGATGCTCCCAATATTGTTATTGCAGATCTACATGATTCTAGTGGATGTAAAAACGGCAAATTCCGCCGAAAGGTGACAGGTTTGCACCTCTAATAAAAGGTATAAGCTGAAGCAGACCCGAAACAAAGTAGTTGAAGAGCTGACAGAGTAACCTTAACGCCTCCTAGGCATATTTTGACAGTCCCACACTATCACGGTCTCCCCCAATGGTAGAGCCGTTCTCCACCGACTCAATGTATGTGTTCCGTTGTCACCCGGAATGTCATCAATTCATCATTCAACCAACATATTGTCTATTTTCTGTTTGAATGGCACGCATCTGGTATTCATTGAATGAATCATTAAAAGTATTTAAACACACAATATTTAGTTTTTGGCCGCTAGGGTTCTCTCAATCAAAACAATAGCAAAAGATGTACTTGGATGACATCGGAAGGTAGCGTGGGATCATGGGTTTTGTTATCGTCGTCAATGACAACCTTTCAATCTAGCGTCTCCGGCAGAAGAAATGTTCAATAACAAAGTAATGTATTGTTAAAATTATTATAACTTTATTCACGTTATGTTTGGCGGTTCCCTGGAACTTAGAGCAACTACAGCAGTCAAAGGTTATATGACGCCATCGACGGAAGACAAAATGAAACGTCCTGTGTCTTCGAAATAAATTACAAATTTCTCTGGGTTTGAAAGTTGGTGGAAACATTTGGGATAATGTGAGTACACAAGTAACAAATATATATAATATAGGTAGTGATGTTTGCTTTTTTAATGATAAGTACATCTTTTGTTATTGTTTTGGAAAAGAAATATTGTACCTTTAAGTTCCTTTGTTTTTGCGGTTGCTTGTCAGCTATTTTTTCCTGTACATTTGGTCTTAACCCACGTGTTGAGCATGCTGTTATACTATACAACCTAGATTTACACAATACATAGAGGCTTTCCATAGTAAGTACAAGATCTAGTGGGTGTATATATTTGCCTAAGCTAGTGCCTTCCTGTGCACCTTTGATTTCTGTTTCATGTATGAGTTTATCATTAAAACCTCCCATTATGGATATAGGCAAGTGCCTCCTGGCTCCTCCCTACAAACCAGGTTGCACACACTCTAGCCTCCCAGTGATTCGTCAATGACAACAAAATAATGCAGAGATCCTTAGTAAGGTTTTCCATATTCAAACTAGTTGTCGGCAAACCCAAAGCCTCCATCAAAGTAAGCTTCTGACATGAAGCAAAAAAAAGAACACAGAAGAGCGTGGAAATGGGGGCAGGAAAAGTGAAACCCCATAAATAAACCCACCATAAGCCAATTCATATCAATATACACTGTGTGCCTTCAACCCCCAAAAAATCCTAAGCGCCTCATTCACAAACATGACACAACGGCACTAGAAAATGGAAAGATGGTATTCTGAGAAAAAATAATCTCATAAAACCATTAAGGGAACAATGTAGGTGCATTATGGGGGATTACGTCAACTCCTCATGCACGGATTCCATTCCTCTGACACTTTTTTGTTGTTGTGGGGTTGGGGGTGTTACAGGAGTGAAACTGCTCACTGAAGTCCTGTAACAAGCTTAGGATGCTCAACCGTGCAACTGAGTGCAGCCTACGAGTACATGTTTGTAGGCCTATGTTAGCAATGTCATCATGCCTGTGTTTGTGAGAGAGTGTGTACTACTGTAAACCTATTCGATTCAGGAACTCCAAGTCAAAGTGGCTTTGCTCCAGAACCCCCTCGAGCTACTTAATCAGAACAACTGCGTGGGTTTGACAAAGCTGTTGCATCGGAGCGGTTTTAACGTATTAACATGGTGAGTGAGACATAGATCTTTGAATTAAATGTAGTGTTAAGCATCGGGGAGATACTGTTGTTTGTTTTAATACACAGCGGCTTAATCCAGGTCTGTGTGGATGAAAGCGGTTATGTACTATGCTAATATGCTGTAGCCTGGAGGGGGAGAGTACTACACAGAAGTGAATCGCACTAGAAACAGAAGCACTACCAGAGGCCACAGCCGTATCAGTGAGAAATCAGACGCTTTATTTATTCATGTATTCATTTATCTAGGCTGTACAAACTGAATGTTTACTACAAATAAATGCTACAAATATATGTTTGATACTCTGCCAGCATTCCGGAAGAAACTCAGCATCAACACTGCACCTCAAAGCCTGTTCCCTGACAACCACACTGTACATGTCTTAATTCCTTAATCTATAAAATTAGCACTGAACGCTGGGGAGCAATTGTAGCATATGTAGCATGTTGGAATGCACAAATGTACCAGTATATTGCATGGAATGTGAATTTAGTGTTGTTTGATAAATGACCACCGTAAAATATAGGCTAATTTCAGCCTCTCACCTACGGTACTTGAAATTATGAATATGATGTTAGTATACATCACAATCATTTACATCTGGTTATAAAGCTGTCAAACTCCTCTAGTTCAGTGGTTGTCAAACCTCTCCTGGGGGACCCCCAGACATCTCACAGCTTTGTTGTAGCGCTGAACTAGCTGCATTTACAACATGGCCTAAAACTAACATTTTGGTCACACTGGCAGGTCAATAAAGAAAATCTACCAGTCATTCAGATTAGACAAATGTTTGAAAAACATTATTTGAGAATCATTTGCATTTCCAGTTGGAAATCACATGGTATATTGCAGCATTTCTTGTTTTTCGTACTTTGTTGACCAAGATGTAAGATGTGACGCAGGTTTTAGATACCGCATTAAGGTTACCATGGTAACAGAACCACTTTAATGGGAGAAAAGTCACTTTCTAGTTTGAAATAAATATTTTTTTTAAGCAGTTGCTTTATAAACTCCTTAATAACATTCATGGATGTAAACAAAACAGTCAGAAAATTAGGAACTTTGGGATTAAGTCTCACCGTAAGGAAATATTCTCTCGTGTTATGCTTCTAAATGTGATGTTTCTTCTCTCTTTCTGACACTCGCTCATTACATTTTAGCCATCGTTGTCACATGCAGTTAAACAAAACACTGCATTTTTTGTCAAGCTATTAAACAAAAATCCATTGAATATCACTATGGTACATATTATGTCTAATCAATAAAAAACAACCTTTATACTATGTGCATAATTTATATTATTATATAATTAATAACTACTGTTTTGATGAAGTATTAACAGCAAATGAGCACTTGCACTGTAAAAAGTGCTGTAAAAAGCTTTCTGAGTGCACAACGGCTAATGTTAGCCAGCCATCTCATACTCAATTTGAAAAAGCAATACCAGGTTTGAGAACAAAGTAAAATCAAGGGCACACAGCACACCAATTCCATGGCAAAATAGACAATCACCAACTGCAGATTAATTTGTGTAGCTCAGTCTCTGTACTTGTTAAATCCTGATTTATTTAACTTTTCCATTGTCAACTGTACTTGTCAGACTATTCTTTTTTACTTTTCCCGGACAAGCCTTAATTTTGAGCCCTAACGGTAACGCAATTAAACACACAAACCTTTAACATAGAAATTATTTGGACAAATAGACTACTCATGTTGGAAAATTTGCAAAATAAATAGTATACCTTGGAAAATTCCAATTAAGATTTTCAATAATTTTTAAGGGTCTTAATTTTTGCTACATTTATTTATTACCTTTTAAGACTTTTAAAGACCCCATGAACACGCTGTTGCTTGAACCGCATGTTTGAGATATCCCCAGAGTGGCTTGATGATATTAAGGTCAGAAGACTGTGATGGCCACTCCAGAACCTTCACCATTTTCTGCTGTAACCACTGGAGTGTCAACTTGGGCTTTTGCTTAGGGTCATTGTCGTGCTGGACAATCCAAGAGCATCCAATGTGCAGCTTTCATGCAGAAGAATGCAAATTGTCTGCAGTATTATCTGATAACATCCTGCAATCAATTTTCACAAGGTTCCCTGTGCCTTTAGAGCTCATATACCCCCAAATCATCAGTGAGCCACCACCATGCTTCACGTTGGGGATGGTATTCCCTGCACTGCAGGGCTTGTTGACCCCTCTCCAAACATAGCACTTATGGTTGTGACCCTAAAGCTCTATTTTGGTCTTGTCACTCCAATTTACAGAAGCTGTGTGTCAAGGTGTTGTCGGGCATATTTTAACCAGGCTTTTTTGTGGCACTGGCACAGTAAAGGCTTCTTTCTGGGAACATGACCATGCAGCTATTTTTTTTCAAGTATCGTTGTATTGTGCTCCTTGAAACTACCACATCGTCTTTTTTCAGAGCAGTCTATGGGTCTCCCAAAGTTACCTGTGAGTTTGTCTTTATATCTTGAACAATTCTACTGGCAGTTTTGGCTGAACTCTTTCTTCGTCTACCGAACTTTGGCTTGATATCAAGAGATCTCTGACTCTTCCACTTTTTAATAAGTGATTGAACAGTACTGACTGGTATTTGAAAGGCTTTGGATATCTTTTTATATCCTTGTCTAACTTTATGCAGTTCCAGTACCTTATTACACAGGTCTTTTGACAGTTCTTTTCTGCTTCCCATGGCTCAGTATCTAGCCTGCTCAATGCATCGATATGAGAGCTAACAAACTTAGACTATTTACAGACACCAATTGCGATTGAAAAGGTGTTGGAAATGTACCTTTGATTGCCATTTTAACCTGTGTGTCACCTTGTGTGTCTGTATCAAGGCCAAACATTCAAGGGTAAATAAACTTTTGATATGGGCCATTTGGGAAACATCTGCTATCAAATGTCCAATAACTTATGACCACAACTGTATATCTCTCCAGTTGCTACAAAAGCCAGTATCTACTTTGGCCGCCTCTCCTTCCAGTTTTCCGCTGCTAATGACTAAAACAAACTTTTTGCAACATGGGCCCAAAGGCTTACCACCATGGTTGCTGAATAATTATGCAGAGGACTTTGGCCCTGCCCTCACTCACATTGTAAACATCCCATATATGCATGCAATAGTACTATCAACTGCATGGAAGACATGGAAGGGCGGCAGTGGCTCAGTGGGTCAAGTAGGTTGTCCAGCAATCGGAAGGTTGGTGGTTCGATCCCCGGGTCCTCCTGACCAAGTGTCGAGGTGTCCATGAGCAAGACACCTAACCCCAGCTGCTCCCGACGGCTGGCTGGCGCCTTGCATGGCTGACACCGCTGTCGGTGTATGAATGTGTGAATGAATGGGTGAGTGTGAGGCAATGTAAAACGCTTTGGTGGCCATTGTTGGTCAGAAAAAGCGCTATATAAATGCAATGCAGTCTGTGTTCTATACCAGAAATGTATGATGTAAGGTCAATACTGATGACCCATCTCATTGACCTTATGTCTCGGGAAAATACAGGAAAAATGTATCAGTAAGAAACTGATGCCATTAGTGATGTCTGAATGTAAAAACCAATATGCCTATCTTCCTAAGTCCAGCACTACATGGCTAGTGGCTACAGATGCAAAACAGCCAACTATGGTGAGGGTCTTGCTGGCGGACAAGTCTAAGGCTTTAGACCGGGTGGATCACATCCAGTTGTTGCAACATTTGGCTATCAATACAGAGCTGTGTCCCAGACCTTTAGCCTGGGTACACAGCTACATGAATGGAAGAAAGCAGAGGGTGATGGCAAATGGTACTCACAGTCCATGGTTGGAGGTTAACTCCGGGGTCCCTCAAGGTGTGATCTCGCCATACCTCTTTCTTTTGTACATGTCCACTAGAAACCTGTTCTGGATAATATGCTGGACATTGGATATGCGGACGACATTGGACTGTCTCGGGCCATCATACTAAAAAACAGTGATACCACTATGGAAATGGAAGCCTAGCAACTAAACAAATGGGCTGCATCAAAGAACATGCTACTTCATGGGGAGATATCAGTGGAACTGAGAATATGTTTTTCCAGAAACACACCTTAGCCTGCTCCTTTCTTTGTTGGAGGTAAGGAAGTTCCAGTTGCCTACCACCAAGTACCTGGGCTCCCACTTGGACTCCAACCTCAGCGGTGACACATATTGAGCAAATGTGGCAAAAGCCTCCAAACAACTCCACTTCTTGTGAGTTCTTGCCAGACATGGCCTCCCTTGTGAAGACCTTATTACCATCTACACTGCTTTGGTCAGTCCATGTCTAGAGTATGGCAGTGTCAATTTAGTGGACTGTGATAAAAGCCAAGCGGCACTTCTAGAGAGGGTCCAAAAACGGGCCCTCAGGATTTTAACTAGAGGGGGCTCTCTACCACTGCTGCTCCCATCTCTTCGGAGCATGAGGGAGTAGACAGCAGTTCAACTGGTTAAAGAGATGACATCTGAACAACTTTGTCTGTTTATGCCCTAGTGCCTTTATTACGCCACAACACTTTGCACACATTCAACTGCACAGCCTTCTTTGTACGATTTGGCACCATATCTTTTGGACAGCTATGCTCAAAGTGTTACGTATTCCAGTGTTGTTGTATTTTGCCCTAACACTTTGTATTCCAACTGAGCTACCTCTCTAAATTAGACCTCATTTGCACAGACTGGATATAAACTTCCTACTGTATACATTCATTATCCTTCATTTTAAACTGTTTTACTTTTGTGTACCTTTTCTTGTGTAACTTTATGATTTCTTTATCTTGGTCAGATCGCCATTCCAATTGAGAATATGTTCTCATCGGCCTACATGGTTAAAAAAAGGAAATAAATTTAAATAAAAATTTAAGCTTGCAGATGATATTGAAAACAAATGTTTGGTTTTATAGCTCATGTACTGCAATGTCAACCTGCTGAAATCTGGCAGTTGAAATAACCTGGAACTAAACAGCCACCAAAAAAACTAGAGGTGGTGGTTGACCTTAGGAAACAACCCCCCACTTGTTTCATTTGAGACAGAGGCTCAGCTGTCAAGTCGGCTGAAATTCCTCGGCCCATTGTCTCCCATAACCTCAGGTTGGAGGACAACATCACAGTGATAAAGAAAAGAAACATAACCAGTCAGTCGGTGAGTCCAACCTCACCTCCTCCATCACTGTCTAGTTTGGTTGTGTTTGCTCTCTACAGAGAACTGAAATGTACTGTGCGGTCTACAGAAAGGGTGAATTGGCTGCCACATGCCCTCCAGAGGTCCTCCACGACTCTAGAGAATGAAATCCTGCAGGTAAGGTCATGACCAATCTCTCCCACCCCGGTCACCCCGTTCCAAAAAAAAATGTCCTCAACTAGAGAGAAGGCAGACAATCGTTACCAAGAAAAACCCACCACCTGAACAAATACTTTTCCTCTGCTGTGGCCCATAGAAACCAGCCATCTGTCCCACAGAGACTAAGTTTGCTCAAGCCACCTCCAAACAAATTAGCTGCAGTATACTGAACTCAAAAACTCTGTTCATAGAAATTAAATGTTTATATATACAGTATATCGTAAATCAATGTATATTATACTGTTCCTATACGACATGCTCACCATTCATTACTTAATATAGATATAAAACAGTTAGGTCTATGCCAAACACTAAACAAACCTCTAAGGTAGCTTAATTAACTTTGAGAAATTATTCTATACAAATTATGTCAAATGTGAGCTACAAAAAAGGAATAATGAATAAATAGGGATTTGTCTGTGAAAATCACCAACTACAGCAATGAGTGAGTCCCTTTATGTCTCACGTCAATAACCTTTCCACAGTGTATATGGCAGATCAGTTTCCCTTTCATTACACCAACAATCAACTTGTCTTTCTCACCGAAAAAAGGTTGCTTAATTGGTTGCTGCAGGGAGCATTGAGAAGCCACGTTGCCTAGCGACAAGCCATATGACAGTATCACTGTCTTTGTGCATATTTGTGCATAATGACATTTATAAATGTGGCAATTAACACCTTTTTGTAATGAGTTCTCACATCCCAATTGCATGGTTTAGCGAAACCATTAACGAGATATAAACCCGTTATACCAACCTCAGGTATCAACATTGCAGGCAAAAATATTGAATGCAAAACAAAATGACATGCATATATCCCTCAAGGCTAGTATGCAATGCAATAGGTACACTGAAGCTCAATGTCACATTAACGGTCAGTTGTCTTCTTGTGTCAGCAGTAGTAAACAGTAGGAACTGTAGCAGTGCCGCTACTCAAATTTGGATCATTTAAACTGGGATGCTTAACCGCCTGTGGTAATCACAAGCTGTTCCTTTTTCTAAACTACCAGAACATCGGTTTGTCATGAAGCGGAGAGAACAGACCACACCAGACGTGTTAGGGAGGGACGAGACCTGCACCTAACTGGCCATGTGATATACTCTGGAGGTGGTACAGGGGGGCTCATCGACAGTCCAATTTAAAGCTTAAATGAGGCCTTGACATTGAACAGGAAGCAATTTCAGACCTCTTACCAGGAGCTGTGGGTGGAGGGGTCACTGGATGCGGCTTGGCAGTGTATGTTTACAACTTTAAACACATGACTAAAATTGGAGAAGCGAAACGGGCCTGACCCTTACCTGATCATCCCAGAGGAGGACGCGCTAATAAAATACCTCTATGAAATGCTGCTGACCACAACACAAAGACTGTGGCCAGAGTCAGGGTCTCCCAGGTTGCGCAGTGGCATAAGGAACTCTTTCATAGTGTCAAGCTGTCAACCGGTCTGAGCTTTGACTGTGCTGTCGGCTGATGTGTGGCTGGGAGGTCTGTGAGGGGAAGCACACTGGCCTGGCGTTACTTAGGTGGTGTGTGTCATCGTCAGACGGGATTTCATTGACTCAGCATGCTCTAGCGACTCCCTCAGGTGGGTCGGACGCTTGCAAAATGCTGAGGTTGTTAGTCGAGTGAGCATGTTCTCAAAATGCGCTGATCTGACTGACTTTCTGGTTGGAAAATAAAGGAGAATGGATGACTAAGAGGAAGATACACTGTGATATTCAACTTCCTGAGCAAAGGTAAAATAGGACATCAGGAAATTGCATTGTTGATTGTCCAATAGTTATTCCTCCATTCTTTGCTTCATCTACAGGATTGAAAAAAATGGGAACCATACTGCACACTATTTTGACCTCTAAATGACAGAGACAAAGCTAGTTTATACAGGCATCACTGTCTACCCATCCTGAGAGAGGCAGGTGAATAAGAAAGACACAGCTCTGAATTGCCAGAACATTCCATCCTATAAAGAAGCAAGCACACTCCCACTAAGCTATTCACAGCCAAATGCTGGTACTGCACCAGGTTTTTATGCGTTTTTTAATCTGGAGCTATTTCTCTCCACTTGTATAGGCTCTGAACGTTATCTCTTTTTTCCTCTGCAGACTGCCAATCAGTGAAACGGCAAGCGTTTCCACAGCGACAGGGCAGGCTCCTGGTTGGGTGAGGCAGTTGTACCAGGCTCCTGCAGGGAGAGTGATGTGTGCTCTGAGCTCAAGGCTCTGCTACTCTGTAGATAAATGGGTCTGGGCTAAAATCCCCCTAGGTCAAATGCACTAACATACAGCCTCTTAAATATTATGAATATGAGACACTGGCAGAGAGCTGTCATTCAAAATGACTGACTGGTTGGCTGATCCTGTGAGCTAAACCATTCCTGCTTGCATTGTTCAAAAATGGCCAACACACGTTTCCAATTTTTGATACAGGACAGAAGGCGATCATAAAAACCGACTGTCAAGTCACCTCTCAAATAACCTCATTTCAGCAAGGACCTTTAACCTTTTAGCAATGTTGGGGAGTGGTGAACCATGTGTTCGATTCAAATAATTTGGTAAATATAGCATTTTGATTCAATTCAATTCCCCAAACTACCAAGGTGAATGCTTTGTCTGTGAGCAGGAAAGTTAACCATATTTGCTCAATATAATGTCAAATAATAAAAGTTGTTTAGTCAACTTTCCTGTTTACATATTGGTAATATTAAATAAATAAATAAATAACTATTCACAAACACTGTCTTAAAGACTGCCCCTAGAGGTGGACTGGGAAGGATACTTTCTAATCCCACAGCAGCTTGGAATATTAATCATTATGCTCTGGTTAAATTGTCACAGTCCGGTAAGCAAATGCCACAAAAAATACCTGCTCTAAGTCAACATGACCAAATCCTCTTTGACTGTCTTAATGAGATTTAAATTCCTGGGAGAAAAAAATCTACAACTCAAGGACCTTAAGTCTAAGTGACAGGATTGTCAGATAGTATTTAGTGGAACATTTTGAGAAAAGCCAGTTAAAAAGAAACTGATGTATTTTATTCAGTGGTGAGGAAAATGGGAAATCCTCTCTCAGTCAAGTTGACAATTGCTGAAGTGTAATATATTTCAATTCAGTTTTTCAGAGCTTAAGGAAAATGTTGTTCACACTGCAGAAAGAAAACATAGTAGCCTATTGCTAGCTGCTGCTGCGAGCTGAGCACTATGACAAACATCTAGCCTAAGATCAATGGTCAATCACCAAAGCCCTGGACTTATATATGTAAATAAGATTTATCTATGATGGCATTTTATGTGCCTGATTAATATAAGTTACACATACATGTTTTACATTTAACATTATTAGTTCATGACTAGTTTTTTAGTTTTTTGTCCTAGGTAGGCAATCTCATGATGACGTTTATTCAAGTGAGGTAAGCATGGGCACGTTACGTCGGCTACTAGCCAAAAAGAAAAATGAAGGATGGATGAGAGAGAAGAAGAGAGGTACATTTTCAACAGGTGGAAGTATTGTCATTATTTTGACTTTGTCTCAGTCGAAGACGCAAAGAAAATTGCCGTCCATCGTACACTTGTTGCGAGTAGCAAAACCCTATGAACCGTGAAAAAAAAATGTATTAAAGCATCTAATATGGCAGCACTGCAATGTCAGGGGGGTGGGTAGCGAAAGTAATATAACGAGTAATATAACTAATTACTTTTGATACCAAGTAATAAGTAAAGAAATATTATTACTTTTAAAAGGAGTACGGTAATAAGTGTACAAGATATATTTTGAACAAAAATACAAACTGCAATTAATTATGGTTACAGTACTACCAGCCTACCCTGGAAATCCAGAGTTCTCGCGAGAGCACAGTTTGAATTTGCTCAGCAAGTTACTCTGGCACCGAGTAATTCTGCTCATTAACTATGCCCTTGTAGCCGAGCTGCACCAATCACATCGGTGTATCTGATATAGGCGTGCCAGAAGCGTGTTAAACAGATGACGACAGCGCTGCGACCTCGAAGTCATTAGAAAACATTGTAAGATCGCAATAACACCAGTTGTTTAAAACGGCTTTGGCCACTACAATGAACGAGTTAGAATTGGCTTTTTGTCTAAAAGAGGGACAGAAGACGGTGCTCGAATTGTTCCTTTTTAGGAAGGACGTTTTTGCTGTTTTTGCAAGAGTTTAATCTAGTAGTTAGCTCCGCCATAGGTGCTTAGTGAAAAACCACTGGTGATAGGTCGTAGTTATATCCAATTGCGTACAGTGAGATTTTCAAATGCATACTTGGTGCCGCCCCTCGAGCTGGGTCATTTTCATTACTAGATCCCAGACCCATATCTCCTCCGGATTTGGGTCTGGATTTTTCCAGGCTACTACCAGCCCAGAAATCAGAGAAATGTGTAGAATTTCCTCTATAGAGAAATAATAGCTACATAGCAACATGTACCATACACATTTTGCAAGTGACACATAAGAAATAAGTAATGTAATCCAAAATATGAAAGCTGCAATCTTTTTTTGTTGCACTTATTTAATGTTCAAACGCTATTGTATGTCATTTGACATGGCAGCAGGGAAAATGTTGTGGTTCTACACTCCTTGATAAATGAAGTACTCATTCCTGCTGTCAGGAGGGATTTCCTGCTTTTTTTAACACAGCAACAATACAGGGACAGCAAAAGAAACATCAGAAAATTAAAATACTTTCTTTGTCTATAAAATATACTGTACTATTGCTAGCAAATATTATTTGCTAGCAATATATTTATATTTATTTTTACTACTTATATTTATTTTTATTTTTATTACTTATGTTGATGTTTTCCTCCTCAGATCACTTTACTACTATTCACTTTAAAACCATGTTTACAATAAAATGACAACTGTCTACTCTTTGTTGCCAGCAAAATGTCATATTGTAGTAAATTTATTAATGACTACAGTGAACACTGTGTTTTAGCCTTATGACTGGGCCTTTGAGATGAGGTCTTTTTTTTAAATGCAGCTTAAAATCAAGTCTTTCTTGTGGGGCTAGTTGTGCCCATTACTGATTTTCTTATCAAGTTAACCACTTTTTAAGATATCCAAAAAATATATTTCTTGTTTTAACTAATTACTTACTATTAACTAGCTGCTAAACTGGCAAGAATAGAGAGCAGGGAAAATGTTCCAACATTAGATTGAAACAGTCAGTCATCAAGCACAGTGTAAATTCATCGTGTGAACTAGCTGGTAGGATGAGTCGACAGAGAGTAATTGTCTCTGGACCCACCTACAGAGACAAGTAAGTGATGGGATTTTCAGCAGTCACTCCACACAACTGCTGGCTGAAACCAGATTTCTCCAACTCCCAGAAGATAAGCCTTTGTAGATAACTAGGCCTCTTTCTGGGACTCATAAAAAGAGCCAAGCCTTACCTGCTGAACAGTGACTGAATGAGTGCTCTTATTTCATCCAGCAATATAGACAAGAGTCTAACTCCTCCAGCGTCATCATGCGAATGAGATGAGGTCAGGCAGCAGGCTGTTAGTTTCTCAAAAAGAATGTGGTGCTTCTCAGATGAAAGCTCAGATCGTCAGTGGAGAGAGTGCCACTTCTATGTGAAAAATGTATGGGATTTGCTCTAGTGGTTTTGTTTGTATGGCACTCTTATAGGCATATATTATGTGGTTTTGTTTGTTTGGCACTCTTATAGGCATATATTATGCTCAAATATCCACATCAGCCGGTGGCTACAGTCTGAACCAAAACATCAAAGCAGGTACAGCCTCAGGGGTCACTTAAAATGTGCACTCACGAAAAAAAAATATCCACTCACAGGACCAGAAATGTGCACCAAAAAATGTGGGCCACCATACTATTGATTGCTAGTAGTTTTGTTCTAAAAAGTAGATAAAGTAATTAGCTCATTATACTCAATAAATTGATTATGTCATTGTAGTTCATTAATGCCAAATTAGATGTATTAAAACTAAAACTTCCTGAAGCCTAGCATCCCAGTTCGTTGATTGTACAACAGTTTCTCTCATTTACTGTTTAGTGTTTCCAATGAATTATCTATGACAGTTCAATTTGTTATGTAACACTAGAAAATTAACAAATTTTTATATATTAAAGTTTAATTTGAAAGTTTAATTTTTATCATTACTTTATGGAAAATAATGAACTTTATCACAATATGCTAATTTCTTGAGAAGGACCTGTATATATATATATATATGTAAAAATGTAAAAATTTGTTAATATGCAGGTTTGCCATTTATTAGATTTAGGTTATTTCCTACTATGTTGAGTGAATTAGAATTTTGATGAATTCAATTTTAATAATGTCTGGATTCAATGAATCTGAACACATTTTCAGCAACATGGACTTTATAGGGCCCTATTTATGCTAGAATTAGAGTCTGGCAGTGCAAGATTAGGTTCCAATAAACCATTTAGGAAATTAGCCAACTCACCGGCGGTAAAATCCTTGTTTAGGTCGATGAAAGCATTGGAATGGGGAATACGCATCTTGACAGGTAGAGTAAGAGCTGGCTGACAAGAAGTGTTCCTTAGTGGGGGAAAAACCTGATTATTGTGCAAGCAGACATTCTGATCCAATCAACAAAGGGGCAGTATTTGACACTGCATACATCTACAGTATTTAAATGTAGATGAGGGGGAAAAGTATACAATGAAATAATGCCTATGGGAAGTGCAGAGGATTGAATCACCTTTCTAATCTCAGACAGAGGCTAAATTCCACCTTACCTTCCAGTGAGATAGCAGACTTCAGTGAAGGAAGTCCCGGAAATAACCCCAAAGATGTCTGGAATCATGTCCCCATTGAAGCTGCGTAACAGAATACGAAAAACCATCAGAATTCCCAAATCGTGGGAAAGGTCTTCAGAAAAAGGTTTGTAAAACAATAGACGGTTTAAATGGAAAATCTTTATAAAACAACAGCCACCGTTTTTTTATTGTGTACATTGGATGCAAGTCTTACTCCATGATCAGTGGTTGATCCACAAATGTCTTCTTCAGTTCAACACTTACATCTGCAAAACCAGGTAAGACAGGTTAATCACGTAGCTACATAATAATATTTAAACAGAAATTATAAGAAAAAGTTCAGAATTTAGGGTCCATATTCTTGATCAAAATGCCATGCAAAAAATATCTAGAGATATTTTTATATAAATTGGTGGTAAATATCCACATATCTTTTTACTGTTTTACAGTGTTGTCCAGTGGTGAATTATATCAACGGCAATGTAGTTGTTAAGTGACAAAATGTATTTGTCAACATCTACAGTAGACTGAAATAGTGACAGCTTTTAAGTTTAAAAAGGAATTATTCATGGGTCATATTGGAACATTAGTAGCCACCTGATTATAGAGCATGCTCTTGTCATTCATTTTAAATAAATGCATGTGTTTAGTTTGTTTATTTGTCATAAACATGCAAAGAAAGATGTAATTGCATGTAGAGTGAAAATGTTAGTCCACAGCTCCAGCAATGTAGTAATTTAAAAAAGCAAACTAAACAACGCATAACAGCAGCAAAATGGAAAATAATGGTGTAACATATATAAATGACTCTACTGTGCAACAGACACTGGTCAAGCTGCAATTGAATTATCCAGTGTTTTTGTTTCTGTAGCACAAAGTAGTAGGAGGTGTTTTCCAATGGTAGGGTAATTATCCATGTCAGGGGCCAACCTAATGTAGTCCATTTATTTTCTGTTTAGAATTTTGTGCCGTGGGACTGGCTCTGGTCTTTTAGTGGCCAGCTTTTAAAAGCTGTAAAAACTGTGCTTCCACAGTATTTGTCAATGAGCATGCACAGTTTTTATTATAAATTATAACAAAGCACTGCACAGGTTAAAAAGTCACTGCCCAACTAAATTGTTTTTTTTTCATATTCATTAAAATGTGAAGAAATAAAGCTTTTCAGCATTTGTGAACTGGTTACTAAAAGACAAATTAGAGCCAGAAATTCTAGGCAGTGCCCACTTTTTAGTTTGTTTTATCCACCGCCACCATTTTTACCTCTCCTGTTTTGTTAGTCTGATTTCCTAATCCCTTAAACTAGGCAGCACTGTACCAATTTGCACCGTCTTGTGCTGTGGCTCAAGGCATAGTCGCTACACAGTGCACCTTTAACAGCCTGATGGTGTTGAGATGTCAGTGTTAACCTCCATACTAGGTCAGTATCACAGTTTTAGAGACGTACCGTATTACCTGGTATCAATATGGTCACTGATATAGCATGCATCTCTACATTTACATTACGAATGCAGCTTCAGGGCCCTGAATGCTAAACCTTTTCTTAAACTTTGATTTTATTATTCAATTAGCATGAATGATGCCTGATAATGGAGAACTACATTACCCAGAGTTTGGTTGTTTCCCCAGAAGACAAAGACCTTTGTGTCTGAAGTGACCACGGTCTTTAGCTGAACAGTAAGTAGCACATCCATCTGAGAATCTCCATCATAGTCTCCGGGGACCACTCCAGTTATGATGATGTCTCTGAAAGAACAAATACAGTCTCTGAGTGCCAGCTGTTGACATGTATGCACTGATTACTTGAAGTCTTACCACATGTGCTTTAACATAGTTTTTACCCCTTGGCGGGATATACCCTAGCACCTCTGGAATGTGTTCAAGAGGAAGATGGATCGTCACAAGCCTTCAAACAAATCAGAGCTGTCACAATACCCCCCCCCCCCCCCAATTTTTCTCCCCTCCCAATTCACTCTCTATTCCTTCCTTGTCAGCAGTTCAGCAACTCCTTTGACAGACATGTGCGATGGTTCATCTAAACAAATGTTGCCCGAGCCGCCTATTCATTTTGCACGGTTCACCCTACATCGAAGCATTTAGTCGGATCATGTACGAGAAGATTACCATCACCAACTATACTTTCGCAATTGAATTTACAAGCGCCTGATCTGAACACAAGGAGTCGGAATATAGAAACGCTGTAATTAGCGACTTAGCCCAATACGCCACGCAGATCCCACAGAGCTGCTTGAATTTTTTGCACCAGGAGTGGCATAAAGTCATCCAACATCACTGTGAAAAACTGATGGAGCACATGCCAAGATAAATGAAAACTGAGATTGAAAATCAGGGCTTTTACACCAAATATTGAATTCTGAAATCTTATTCAAGTAATGTGTTGTTTAAAAAATTATATGAACAGATTTTCTTTGCACTTTGAGGTCTTACAACACTGCATCTTGTTTGTTATTTTGTCTCACAGTTTGCCTTTTTTGGGATCTGACATATGTTCTTGTTGCTCCTCTGTATGTGTTGCTTTGGTTTTTGTCTGTGTGAACTGTATTCTGTTTTCCCACTCCACTTTCCCACATGATAACTTTCACAAGATTTGAGTTGACCAAAAGATCACTATCAATTAATTCAAGCTTTTTTCAATTTGTTTCATTAGTAATGTATTTAAGTTCATTAAGTTAATGTTGTTTGGTGTCAGTCATTGTGGATGTATTTCTCCGCCAAGTCAGTCTGTGTGTGCTTATTTAAGACAGATATACTATTATTGTTTTTTCCCCCCAGAGGCAGTTTTGTTTTTGAAAAGTCTTAATGAATTAAATCGTTTTTGTTTTCAACACTACAACCTTCACGTTTGTCTCACATCTATTTCAGCACCATAGACCACAACACTACTACTACTAGACCACAACACTACTACTACTACTCGCAATATCACAACCTGTTGTAATTTTCTGCAAATAAATGCTCTGAACGGCAATAGTTTTATTTGGAATTTGGGAGAAATTTGGTCGACAGGTTATGGAATAAAAAATATATACATATTTTACCAAAAACACATACATATCA
Source organism: Umbra pygmaea (assembly GCA_016801145.1). Classification (NCBI taxonomy): domain Eukaryota; kingdom Metazoa; phylum Chordata; class Actinopteri; order Esociformes; family Umbridae; genus Umbra; species Umbra pygmaea. Next base: position 37,726 of record JACXGM010000312.1, read on the forward strand.
ATAGGAAAAACAGAGACAAATTTAGCCGTCTAGCTCTATAGACTCCTATTCATTTTTCACTCCCCCGCAATCACCCCCAGTGGACCTTTGGTGAAACTGCAACCAAATTCAATACAATGGGTCTTAATAGGGAGTGAACAGGATCTCCGTAGATGGGCTCTGGTACTAGTACCTGAATCGTTCACATCGTTCTTTTTGGTTCAGGCACATTACTTCTATGATCCAGTATACTGTTCGGTACTAGTACCTGAATCGTTCATTTCGTTCTTTTTGGCACAGTTACTCAGCACAGTTTTATTCTTGGATTTGCATGCTTGCTCATCACTGTAGACTGAGAGACTGAAGACACAGAGCATTGTAGCATTTAACTAGCCTGACCAAATGTTACTACTTTGAAATATGTACAAAATAAATATTTTAAGCTTTACACCACATTCCATATTATTATGCAAATTATATTTTACAATGATTTTCCTAAATAGTTTATGTAAATGACAGTCAGTATAATTTTCAAGTCATCAACCGTTAGGGTATAAGTTGAATTTCATTGAACAAACCACCCAATGAAAACAGTATTTTTTTGGTCGGATGGTCATTTTTACCAGGGCGTGTTTGGCAGCATGGGTGAGGGAGGCCTTATTACGGAATATGAAGCCAATCCTAGATTGGAGACGGTTATGTTGGTCTAGAATGAGACTGAGCAGTTTAACCACACAGCTCCGTATTTGTAGGTGTCCACATATTCTAGTTTACACCCATCCAGAGTGGTGATGCTAGTCAGGCTGGCAGGTACAGGCAGTGTATGGTTGAAATGCATGCATTTAGTTTTGCTAGTGTTTAGGAGCAGTTGTAGGCCACTTTGTCAACAACGCCCTTTTGGAGGTTTGTTAGTACAGAGTCCAATGTAGGGCCAGATGTGTATAGAATGTGTTGTCTGCGTAGAGGTGGATAAGCGAGAGTCACCAGTGGAAAGAGCAACATCATTGATATATAGAGAGAATAGTGTTGGCCAAAGAATCAAACACTGTGGCACCCCCATAGAGACAGCCAAGGGTCCAGACAACAGACCCTCTGATTTAACATACAGAACTCTTTCAGAGAAGTAGTTAGCTGGTAGAAGGTTGTGTTTGCTCAAGACTGTCATGGGTGCCATTTATTTCAGAAGTACATGTATAGAATATATGAGTGTGTGTCACATGACTAGTAGACTAATCATGCCAGGGCTCCGCCTCAAAGATAAGGTTGAAGTTAGTGCATGCTGCCTGTGACTTTTCTGCCTAATATGAAGACAATTTAATATTTTATAACCGTTATGTTTATGTTTTTACTCTGTCTAGACAACAATAGCAACGCATTAAGTTTAAAACAGTGATGGTGTCCTTCTGAACATTTTACTGCTTGTCCATTCTAAACACATTTTCCCCAGACTATAAAAAGGTATAAATAGGATATGACACATTGTGTGATCACCCCCTAATAAACAAAGGAATGTATCAGCTTGCAGTGCCTATTCTAGCCTATTGAGAATTGCAATTACCCTCCTACCACCACCATGAAAACAACCTGTTGTTACCCTAAATTTCATTTTGATTGGAAATATGATCCATGTAGTGTGCGCACAAGTTCAATTCTGAATTCAAGGAAAACCTACGTGGGCAAATCTTCTTTAGTGATATGCACTTTAGGCTTGAAGTATGGGGCTTTCAGATCAGCCAAGAATATCACCAACTCTGATTCTGAAACAGAGAAGTTACATTTAATATTACAGCAGTAAAATGTGCTTAAGCACAGAAGTATCACTTTCAAGTGATGTCAAACCACAACAGACTTATAACAGTCAATGTAATTATATAAAACAATTTAAATACATCGGCAAGGTATACCCACATTATGTAATGTAATGTAGACATTGCATTTGACACCAACTGAATTTAAAGTATTTATCTACAAAAGCAGAGAAAATATTCTTGCTAATTAATGTAATTGTTTTTATCTCTGCATGTCCTGTATCTAACAGTGACACAAGAAAAGATGTCACAAAGACACCATAGCTTGAATTTAATGTAGGCTTGAGACAATGTATTAAGCAAATAGTCCACAAAAAGAATATCCTACATCAGTAGCTACAGTCCCTACCTACCTACTGTACCAACCTTAACGTTAGGTGATAAAGTTCGCTAAAAAAGCTGACACTGATAGTCCTCTCACTTACCTGACACTGACAGCAGAGTTTAGTTTGTTATAGCGTTTTATAAAGTGTTTGGAAAATGGCATTAACCACAAATGTTATTCATTTGAGTATCTACACATTTAAACCTAATTATAAATAGTTAAACCTTTCCAAAAGCCAAACTTTGTCTATGTATATAAAGCCAATACAAACACTGACTGTCCCCGTTAAACTGTTTGTATGCGGATTAATAGCTAGTTGCTAGTATTTTTGCTGAGATGCAACTCACGTTCTCTAATGATGAAAATATCTGTCTGTTTATCCGAGTTGAAATCCCCAAAAGCAGCCACCGTGCCATGATTTTCAGACCCGAACAAGTCAGTTGTTACATCTTGAAGAGCAAACGCTGAACGTTGGGCTGCAAAATATGCAGTTACGGTACAAATCTTAATAAACAATATCCACATTCTCACAGTCGTTCAATTCAAACAAAACAAACTGGAATACCGCAAAGGCTCGGTTTACGGCAGGAGGTCAAACATCTACAAATAAGTCACGTTTGGTTGTTTCATACAGGTCAAAATAAAATAATTTCTGAATTTATTATTCTTATTTTTTCATGTAAAATCATGTAAAAAAGGGAGAAAGGCTACTGACATTTTAATAAAAGCAGCGCTATCATCACGTTGTTAAGCACTTCCTGGTTTACAGCAGTGTCGCAACATGCTGTCATTCCTTGGTAAACACAGAGAAGCAACATGTCAAGCTTGGCTGATGTCGGCAGAAAGCTCCTGGAAATAAAAGCCAGACAAAAACGTTCAGGTTTGACACATTCACTTGCATGCCATTGTGAATCATTGTAGCATGCCTTTTGTTTGTTTTTTGTCTGCAAACATTTACGAATGTCCTGAATAACACGGAAACGGTTTCAATCACAAGCCTTGCTATGGTCATGAGCTTGAAAGGTCAGACATATACATGCAGCTATTTTAAGAGTTTCACATTGTCTTTGTAATCTCGTCCTTTGCGTTAAACGTTTTCCTATATTAAACAGCAGTCATCCTGTTTGGAAATGCATGCACGTGCATGTACGTAGGCCATTAACATTGATTGCATCTAACTGGATATTCCGAGAACATTAAATTGCGTATCGTATCCCAAAGCCAGCTGGTACTGTAACTTTGCTTGTCAGTATTTTTTATTCTAAAGTAATTTAGAGTGGTCATCCAAATTTGCTACTGATCTTTGGTTCTACATGCCCCTGACCCCAATTTCGGGAGAGGGCCTCAGGGGGAGTTAGATTTCCAAAAAACATGTATCATTTTCACACCAACTGACTTATGTTTTGTTTGGAGTAGTTAAAACATCAATTAGCAATTGAAACAATTTAGCAAATCGCTGCTCTATTCTGGAATAAGCTTATGGAGAATTGAGTCACTATCAGATTCATAGAAAGAGCTAGTTTAGTTTTGATTCTTTTTTGGTTTGTTTACAAAATATTATAGTAAAACTAGTGTTTGTTTGGTTCTGAGTGTGTTTGAAATCATAAACTTCATAAACTTTAATGGGGAAAAAATTACAGATTTAAATATACACTACAGTATATACTATAACCAATTAACGATTTAAGATATGTTGGCTGTTATGCTACACAGTTAACATAGAGGATTTATTTCAACAGTCATTAGATTATACATCTTCAACAATCATCAACTTTTTCCAACTAATCATTTTGAAACATGACATTAATGTTGCAATTTGTTGCATGCTTGTTTTGTAACCAACAAATTAACCCGATATGTGATTCATTATTAATTGTTTTTATCCAATCTACTAACCGTTCTGTGAATTGCTGTAGATTTGTAATTTAGCTGCGAGACGATTGCCTTTTACCTCGCATTTTGAAAATGGCCAGCTTGGAATGTGAGAGTTCCGGAGCTCCATGGAAACTTAAGAGATATGGTAAGTAGGCCTATAGCCTAAAATTAGGATTTACCTCAATTTATTATAGAAGGTCTAATGGAATACCATAACGAAAGTTTGTGAGATACTTAATGTCCCCATGTCTTCTAGCATAATCTGTCCAGTGACAAAAGCAGCATTCATAGTATGCAGATTGTTCAGGTTATGAGTATCTTTTAAGTTTTGTTGAGTGGTACCCAGGAAATAATTAATGACTAAATTGATAGATGCTGCCTACCAACACTTTCAAATCAGTTGCAAACATGGATAATGCATTTTGTTACAATTAATTGTGCATAACTCTGTCAAATATGATCAATTAATATTGTTTACAATTGGATATAGTTTTACAGAAAATGTATGGTTGTCAATACCCCTGATGAAATAGCAGGAGCTTAATAGCCCACAGTTTCAGTCAAAGGACAACAAAGCCATTTTATAGCCCACTTTATCCAGTGTGAATGGTTTGAGAGAAATAGAACAGGTCACTATAGTGTTATTATTTTCCCCTAACTTTACATATATGGTTATTGTTGATTGTAATGTTACTTAACTCATAAATATGTAAATAAATATATAGTATATGATTCCGTATCAGTGTCTAAATCTACCATTTTCAATCTGTGTATCGGTACTAAGGTATGGAGCTACTTAAAGTGGTATGTTTCTTGTCAGTATAACATGCACATAGTTTTGAAATGTCATAATATCAGACCTGTCTGTGAATATATTAGAAAGATGAGTGAATATATATCATCTTACTGAATATGTGGAACAAGTAATGTGCACTTTGACCCTGCTTTTTTAAGCTAGGGTATCACAAACCAACACGCACTAGCAGACACAACTTGATTTGTTTCGCCATACCCTCACACTTTCTAACAAAATACTGTACAGTGCAACAAATAGCTTAATTTAGCTAGCATTTTTGACAAAGTTAGTTAACGTTAGCTAATGACAATGTTACATTCTAAAATCAAAGTTTTTTCCTACTAAATAGTCTCTTACTTGATAGTTACATAGTATGTGACTGTGTTTTCAATCCTCTATTGTGCAATTTAGATTTTCAATTTCAGTCCAAGTTGTACTTTGTCAGAAGAAGGTTTATTACAAAATGATATTGATTTCCCGATCAAATACCTTGTTAGCTAGACAAAATTGTTGCACAGTCACCAAGTCCAGTTATTACTTTGAAAACAGTTATCTTTTTCAGTAATCAAAACAAATGCCTGCATGACATTGGTATCCATGAAGGCATGGGTTGTTTTTTTAGCTATAAGCCCCTGTCCATGATTGTCCTCTGATGACAGCAAACACAGTTATATACTCATCTAAATCAATCATCATTACATCATAATATCACTACTAGTTTCCATTGGTAATGTTAGCTACAGTAGTTCCCTTTCATACTGCAGGCTCCTGAAACTATCCTATCTCAATTGAGTAATATGGAATGTATTTGTCACACCTGCCGCTTTATACCTATAATTTGTCGTTGAAGTAAATAAAGTTGGTCATTTTAACTACCTTAACAACACATTTTTGAGTTGCCTGCTGAGTGATCAACTTGTAGCACATGTTTATCACTGTGCTTCCCAAGGTTGATAATAGTACTGTAATGTCAGCTATTATGTCAATGTAACATTGAAATGATTTAAAATCTGGAGCTTCTCTGAACAGAAGTAGAATGGGCCTGGGCCTAATAAATTTAAATAATTGAATGATTTATTTGTATGAACTATAACTCAGTAAGCGCTTTAAAATCTGAGAATGTTAGGTTGATGTTTTTGTCCAGGATATTTCTTTATTGCTATAATCTAAAGCATCCCTTAGCCTTGACACCACAAACTCAACCCAATTAAACAGAGAGTGGAGACTTGGAAGCTCAAATCAGATCAGTCATACTTCAATATCTAGATCCCCCCCCCCCCAAGTATGGACAACACAAAACCACAGAACCTCTTGATTAAATTGGTAATCGGTTTAAAATACTGCCTTATGTGTAACTGCAGCATGAGCTCTACTGTTCCACACTAACCTTTCAAATAATGTATTACAATGTTTGCAAAGTATCTTGAAAACTTTTTAGATTAATCACCTAATGTTTTGGTGAAATAAGTTTTGCAAATTAATGAGGTACTGTAGCACCCCCAAATCCAGAGCCTTTTAAATTGAACTAAATCCACTTGATTCATACTAGCGGACTTAACTCATCAATACTCAATGTGGTTGAACAGGGACTACTGTGTGGAATTTTGTTTGTTTATTAAAAAAGTGTAGGGATTTATTCAGCACACCTATAATATCAAATATTCTACAGTGTCCTGTGTAATTGCTTTGGATTTTTAAATGCATTTATTTTATTACTGCTTTGTACATACACTAACTTGTATATAGGCTGTGCTCAATACATGGAGTACATTTTGTAAGATACAGTTGGGTGTAGAGTACTGAATCTAAAAATATTCTAAGAAAACAAGTTGAATGGTCATAATTTAGATAGCTGCTAAAAACAATATTAACAGCATTTGACAATCTGTCTGAGGTTACAACCAAATGTAGCATAACCAATACACTGCTGAAAAGAAGTTGAAAATCATACAAACCAGTATATTAAATTATTGAGTCTAGTATTATGGCTGTTGAACTATTTTAGCAAAGTTAATCACACAATTGTTTCCAAGCAACCACAGGCTTTCCATCCATGTGTCTTTTCAGTAAAAATTTAATAAATCCTCACACGATTTGCATATTATACTTGTACTGGCTTTTCTAAGTTATCTTTGAAAGCGATGGCTTTGTCCCTACTACTTAAAAGCTGATGGGAATTATGGTAATTTGACTGGAAATGTATTTTATTTTTTTGTACCTGTGGTATTGACCCAAGGTCGATCCCATTAAAATGGAAATCACTCAAGTTAAATTTCTTCATAAGTGTTTCAACAGATGGGGTTTCCCGGAAATTCACTTGGTTCGTAAGAACGCTAAGAATATTCTGGTGGCAAGCTCCATTAGGCCTATACTTTATATTTATGCTCAGCATATGAAGTGAACACTTTGTGCTGGAATTTGTTTTGGCATTACTGTGCAGTACATTAAACATCTACCACAGCATTTGCAGTGACTAAATGTTAGGTGAAAATGTGGCCTTGTCGTGATTGCATGCATTATGCATTTGTTTTCTGTGACCTGGATTGTTCTTTGCATTCTGACCAATCAGTGAATGATCATGAAGTAATCTGGTAATGTTTTAATGATCTTGCCCTTCAATTCCATGCATAGCCAAGTACTAATCTCAAACATTCTTGTATAATATGTAGGTTTATTTAGCTTCTGCTATGTTAGATAACTTAAACCATTCAGTTATAACCTATCAGTCTTACAGCCTATTTCTCCCTAAGTGCTCTTTTGACAGAGTTACTGTAGCGTTAGCCTGTAGAGTGTTTGGAACTACCATAGAAGCACAGAAGATACAAACAAATGTTTTCAACTGAGCTCTGACTCAGCAGTTATCATTCTGTAAATACATTTGTGTTGTATCTCTCTTTAGGCTCCATCTATGAACCTCTCAAGCTTTCCATTTTCCATCGTGATGATGAGCCACTGTGGGAGAAACTTGACCGCTACTACGACGCAGGTAAGCACCGTGCTTATGGTTGATAGACTTACTATTAACCATCTTTTGAAGACGTTCTCAAAACTGAAGTCTAGTCATTCCTATATGTTTCCAATTCAGTATATTTACTATATGTACGTTTTAATTCATATTTGGATTTACCCTGTGCTCTGAGACTTTAATAGGAATCTTTTGGAGTTAGTCCAAACAATTTTCACAGGTTACTGCACTACTGGCAGACATGTCACACCCCATTGGCCAGTTGTGATGATGACAGGGTACATAGAAACAGCATGGCAACTGATGTCATTGCTTTCCTAGTTAAAGGCAGTCTGTTTGCTCACTCTCAAAAGAGAGAAAGTGGACTGCATTACATTACATTGTGTATATGGTGTACATTTGAGAAATTGAAAATGTGTCCATTGTGTCCACTTATTTGCTGTGCCATCAAATAATAACTATGCACAATGACATTACATCTTTTGTTGTTTGAAGCAACTGAAAGCATGTTCATCATACTTGGGATGCAGTAAGTTATCCTACATTTGTTTGAGGATTCTGGGGGAGCACCGTATATTAATATGGTGAAAGGATTAACTTTTTAGAAAGTTTGTAATATTGTCAGCTGTGAAGTGGTGCCTGGAGAAATGGATTCCAGGCTGGGGTACTCTAATTTTGACCAACAGCCCATCTGGCACAGAAAATGTGCCCTGTGTGAAAATGATTCTGAGACACTGTGTACTCTGAAGGCCCTACAATGATCAATGTCATTTTGGTCAACCCACACTGTACTGCGCTGGCTTAGATATTTTCTTACACTGACATTTCTAGAATGGTTCAAGCTGTGATGGTAGATGTGTAGAAGGAATATGCATAGTCATCTGCAAAAGGGAATAATTTTGCAACTATCTTTTCTGATAGCTGGTGTTGGGGAAATATTGTAGATGTTAAATAATACCAATGCACCAGTTGGCAATCATTTTAAACATCACTGTCTTGCAATACACCTGCGTCATTGCCACCGGGTGTTTCAATTCAGTTTTTTGCACAAGAATCCAGACGAACGCACTGCCCCGGGTTTTCATAGAAATAATAAAATAGTTAGATGTCCATGCTTGTAAATTTAAAAATTATATAATCTGTTTATTTTTCCCATTGATGAACACTTTGGGCCCTATTTTAACGTTCTAAGTGCATGGTGTGAAGCGAATGGCGCAAGTGCGCTTTGGGCGTGTTCAAATCCACTTTTGCTAGTTTGACAGCGGATAAAAGGGTCCATGCGCCGGGCGCATGGTCTGTAAGGGTTGTACTAAGTGTCTTCATTAATTCATGGGTGTGTTTTGGGTGTAACATGCAATAAAGCAATCACAGGTTAATCTCCCATTCCCTTTAATGCCAGGTGCCTTTGTACCTTTCGCGCATTGCTATTATGATGGCGGATTTGCACAAAAATATTTTAATTTGTAATCTTTTGCATTTTCGTGTGCTGCTGCGCTTCCCCCACGTGCTGCGCTAATGACTTTAGACCAGGTTTTTGTTTGTCAATGGCACAATCACTTTCCGATGCCTCAAGATAGCAATAAACCCAGAATTATCCTGAACACACATCCCTGTTAGACCAGCACTCCCATGGGCGCAAAAATGGGCGCAGGTGCATTTGCTATTTAAACAATGCGGACGCCTGACCGGAAATTGACAACTCTGTCGGTCTTAAACTACCAAAACCTCTTGCGTTCAGACTTTGCGCTGCATTGCACCGGGTGCAAGCAGTGGCTCAGTGGGTCAAGTAGGTTGTCCAGCAATCGGAAGGTTGGTGGTTCAATCCCCGGGTCCTCCTGACCAAGTGTCGAGGTGTCCGTGAGTGAGCAAGATACCTAACCCCAGCTGCTCCCGACGAGCTGGCTGGCGCCTTGCATGGCTGACACCGCCGTCGGTGTATGAATGTGTGAATGAATGGGTGAGTGTGAGGCAATGTAAAGCGCTTTGGTGGCCATGGTTGGTCAGAAAAAGCGCTATATAAATGCAGTCCATTTACCATTTACCAAGATAGAGCCCATAATGTCTAATGTTATATTTGGGTATGCAAAATGTCATTACCTAAACACTTATTTTGTTGAAATCCAAATTAGTGCTGTCAAAAAGTGATTGACATCTATAGAGTTTGTACTATAAAAAACGTCCTTAATCTAGTAAATAGTACAGAATGTATACTGCCTTCATATACACTCCGCTGCACCATGAAGATAGCATATTTGTGATATTTAATTTCACAGTACCGGTTGACACTATAGGAAATTATGCCAATGAAAATATAATAGGGAAGTAACTGGTTCCTCACATGAATCCATCCCTTCAGTGGAGGTCATTGTGGCATAGAAAGCGAGAACACGGTGTGTCTTACCACCTGTGCTCCCTAGGTCAAAGTGATTAGAAGTTGTTACCTATTTTTTATCCATGCTACCCATATAGCTATCAATTGCTCATGTGTAGCTTTTGATTCTTAACAGAACCATCTTTAGCTTTTCAAAAATGTTCCATTAATCTCACAATGTATGGAGTGCTCTAACGTAATAGTGCTATTTTACTTTTCCTAATCCTTTTTCCGCTCAGTCAGATTGATCTGAATTTCTGAAAGTAGTTCTCTAGGTCAGGTTGTGGGTGAAATGGTTTTACTAGCAGTGAATATAGTACAGCAGTAATAACATGGCTGCCCAGGAGGTCATTAGACAAATTCTGTGTGGTAACAAAATGAGGAAATGCACCTAATTTCATGCTTGCTATGTATAGTAGTTGAACGTTTTTAGCAGAGAATAAAGCAGATTGTGTTATGGTCAATACACCATGGATAAAAGTGTTTTTTATAGCTGCAGGGAACTGAATTTATGATGCAGATCTTGTGTACAAAAGGTGCAATGTAAAGTCCATGGCTTTCGGCTACTTGCACTTATGATACAGTGTGAACTATCTTTGTCCTTTCTGAGTGAAGAATATTAAGGACATCACTGTCCACACCATTTTGCTACACTCTACTGCCTCGTTTTGTTCTCCTACTTGATTATAGTGGTGGCAAAGGGCTGTAATCTCTCCCCTGGTTTGGGTAGTTGAAGAAATGGGGAAAAAAGCATTATGTTTGGTTGTTGAAGTATCTCTTAATGTCTTTTTTGTATTCTCTATTTCCCTCTTCCTGCCAGTGTCTGGGAGCAGAGAAATGGCCCGTTGTAAGAGCAGACTGTGCATGTCTAAAGCATTAGCTGTTGATTTAGTGGAACATTAGGTTGATGGATGTTATGGAACTGAGCAACTCTAACCTCAGTTGATTTGCATCTAAAGGGCTGCCTATCCTTTAGAGTTGTTAGTGAATAATAACAGATTTTCCGCTGTCTAACTGAGCTTTTGTGACCTTGACAGTTTTTGAAATTTTATGTGCCTTATAAATTATGTTGCTTTTTAAAAATTCTAAAGGCATAGACTGATTAAAGTGAGAAAGAGAATAGTGCAGTTGACACGGTGAATTACAATCACATCCAACATATTGTAATATAACTGCGCACAAGCAAAATAATAGTTATATTACAAGGAAATATTGTTGGAAAATGTGTAGTAAACAATGAGAGCATTTGGCTAGATTTTGTGGGAACAAACAAGACAATTTAGCAGTTTTTCAATAAGCTTTATTTTTACAATCACTGAAACAAACATGATTTATGTGAAAAAAGGTAACGTAAAGGGCACTGGTCACTGGAGTCTTTCAGTTCACTTAGCATCATGGGTGTCTTTCTTTCACTGAGCTACACTTCAGGTCCAGAGATTGATTTATTCTGAACTTTCCTCAGCCCATCTAGAGGATATTCACAGCTGAAATTATCAGCTTTGACTTGCTTTTTTTGAAATTTCTGCAATCTGTGTGGATCCACTTGGCCAATGAATGTGCAACAGTCTCTACAAATTGCAATGTTTAATAAAAAAAGTTGTCAGAGTAAATAAATTACTTCTAGGTCCATTGTGCCATTTTTGCAATCAGCTGGTCATGAAGAACTTCACAGCACTTTGACTTGGACATTTTAGACAATAACAGAGGCATCAATGACTGTTATTGTTCACAATATAAATTATAATGACATATTACATATTCTGTAGAGGAAGTTGCACTACTATGTGAAGTTAGTTTGTGTCCAAAAGTGTTAAATAAGAGCATAATAAATAGATTTTGGGAGCTACTGGTGAATTCAGCTATGGTATTTAACACAACAGAACAACATCAAGCCAAAATGCAGAAAGTCCTCAGAAGAAGGCTGGTTTGGGGAAATGAGACCTAGCATCATGTACAAAGACATCCTGTGGTTTCACGACCAAGTCCCCTCAGCAAGTCACAGCAAAAACATCTCTGAAATCAGGCTTCAGATGATGATAGTTGTGCTTTTTTCGAGGGGTTCTGCAATAACCTTGTTTTGGCAGAGGTTTTCAGAGCAAACCAGTCATCTGTGGAAGCTGCAATTCTCCCCCAACTCCTTTGTTCTGATAGATGAGATGGCAAATATACCATCAGAAAATGGACAGACTTCATATGGAATGTCTGTTTACAAAGCACCGTTTTCTCAACTTTCTCGTCCACACAATCCTCAAATATGGTCACTCTCCTTGAATAGAGATTCCTGGGTCACAAGACCAATTTGAAATGGCTCCGTTATTATCACAGGCATTAAGGAGTGTCATGAAGCAGGGCTAAATTGCAGGAACTTACTGAATATCAACAAGAGCCCTCTCCCAAGAGCCCACAGGAAACACGCCTTCAGGGAGGGTTAATGTCCTTTTTTAACTGCACAACTTCTATGAAGCTGAGAAGCATGGAGTTTTATTCCTATCTTTATTCAAGAGTACATTTAAATTTGAGAGCATTTCTAATTAATATTGTTCAGATTTTGTAATTATTTCCTTCAAAACCTTGCTCTCACACTCAAATGCCAATGTCCGCGCTTGGATTTGCTCTGCTTCTGCTCAAACTTTATGGTTGGACTCAGATTTCCTGCTTTCAGCTTCAAACCTTCACCTCGAACTCAGGCTGCTCTTGTGCACTTGCGAATCTTCTCTCAGATTTATCCTGTGCTCTCAGATTTTTTGTGTAACAACCTTGTCAAAAGTCACCAACCAATAGAATTCCAGGTGTAGGGTTGACCAATGAAATGATCCCTGCCTTGCTTGCACTGCATGCATAAGTTTTGAGCAGAAGCACAGCAAATCCAAGCGTGAGCAGTGGCTATTTGAGTGTGAGAGCCAGGTTTTGAGGGAACACAAAATCTGAGTGTTATATTCATTAGAAATTGAAAGAATGTGCTCTCGAATAAAGATAGGTCTATCATTCCAAGGCCAAAATATGAACATACAAATTGCCAGAAGTGGATGGGGAATGGTTTCATATTGAAATGGCAATATTCTACTATGCATTATTTATATCGCAAGAGCCTGCAATATTTTGAAACATCTCAGCAACGTGCAACGTCCGCTTTATAGTTTACACTGCTTCCTGTACATTTTCACATTTTAATTGGTTACATAAGGGACTAAAAGTAAATGCATAGTTTAATATTACACTACGGCTCCACCAACACCACATTATATCACTTACACTCTGCAGTTTTTCCTTCTTGCTGTTAGATTCACTATAATGTTTGCATGCTGTTAATTTAGGTCAGGAACAGTCAATTGATTTTTGTTTTCCAGCAAGCTCCATGCTTCAAAATTCTTGTATCTACTTCTGTATATTTCACCCAAATCTTTTGAAGTACATCGCACAAAGAATTGTAAATGTAATATTACAAGATATAGTATAATGTTAAAATATAAGAAAAAAATGTTAGATTTTTTTAAACATATGCTGTTCCTAGACTGCCCAGAAGCAGTTGCTAAGCAAAGCATGGGGAATGCTGAAAGACTACTACTAGGCCAACATGAACACAACATGGGCTTCTAAATGACTTATAATGGTGCTGAAGCTTTCTTCTCCAACACAAATTATGCATTGGATAATCCCAGGTTGCGTTACCACTGGATAGGGACCATACAGTGGTCAGTGACGGCACTTGCTTAGATATGTTTGATGGCTCAGTGGTTAGGGAGTCAGACTTGTCGGAAGGTTGCCGGTTCGATTCCCGTCTGTGCTATATGCCGTTGTCTCCTCTGACAAGGCACTTTACCCTAAGTTGCTCCGGGGAATGTCCCTGTATTTATTGTAAGTCGCTTTGGATAAGAGCATCAGCTAAATGAGTACAATGTAAGAATTTCGAGTATTATGGATTGTAGGACTATTATTTGGAGGCGTTATCTGTGTTGTTGCTTTCTTTCTCATTAACTTTGTGGCAATCTTTGCATAAAAAATTCCAATGCCAAAGAAGCAGAAAAGTCACTGGTTCGAATCCCAGAGCTGTTGAATGATTTGATGTTGTGTCCTTGAACAAGGTGCTTAATTGCTCTGGAGAAGAGGGAGTGGGTCTGCTGAACATGCTGAATGTCTAATCCATTTATGTCTGAACCAGTGCTTGTCAGATCCAACAATGACAATAGAGTTAATATTGGCTACAGACTGTCAGCTTTAGTTTGAGGGTATTTTCATCCATATCACATGAACCATTTAGGGGACCCCTTAGGGGGACAACAATTATTTGCACAATTGGCTTCACAGCTGTCTCTTAATAGGCATGTGTGTTTGTTGGTTTGCATTGTTATTACATGCATAAAAAGAATGTCCTTGTCTAGGCTCGATTCTGGGCTTTGCATATGGAGTTAGTTGATGGTGTCTGACAACACAAGACTCAGTGAAGTGTCAGTGCACCTCAAGCTGGCCATCATAATTCAGAAAAATCTGAATACATTTTATCAGAAACATGAGCACATTATTACGCAAGCCAAAATCAACTGTTGGTTAAGAAGAAGAAAGAAAGCAGTATCAAATTAGCTGCTAGAAGAGTCTGCACATTAACCTGTCAGTTATTGTTTAATATACTGCAATATCCAATGTGCTGCAGTGCAGAAGCCAACCAACACAATTTGTGTCACTGTCCAAATACATATGGACTGCAGTGTATGGCTGAACAAATGTATTCAAGTCTAAATCAAGGTCTTAAAAACAAAATAGTCAATTTCTGTGTATTCAGTGTGTTTTCGCCCAAGCAACTTCAGGAGTCATTTAGGTTATGCAATGTTACAGAGGCTTTTATTAATATTTTGCCTAATTCCCTGTGTTCCATCTTCACGCCAACTCTGCTGACTCTCTCTTATTTTACATTGACCCGGACTGTGACAAACGATGTTGCAGGATGGATGGCCCCATCATTTACTCCGGCATAATGTGGTGATGAAAAACGAAGTACCCTGTTCGGTCTGATTATTCATTGGGGAAGCAGTGAAGTGAGGGGTAGAGGTGGTTGTGGCGACAGATAAACGCCCGTGATTCCAGTGCCTTCTGTTTTTGTGGAGGACAACGTTCACGTTGTTCACGTGAAAGAAGCATTTTTAAAGATTTCCATGAACTGTCGCTCTTGAATTACATGTCCCCCCACAAAGGTAAGGTTATTGAGACCTTCACAATTGCAGTGAAATTAACCTTTTTTTCTGGTTATAAAGCAATAACTAGACAACACACAGCTGCTTAAACACAGTTTTATCATCCATAGTTTTATTTCCATGAGTAGGTGTTCTACTTGAGTAGGTGTTCTACTCTACCCTAAGGGGTCACCTGTTTGTTTTCCTATTTCTCTCTTTAGTGAAGAGCACCATTTTGAACTACCAGAGCCCCACTACCGGTCTCTTCCCAACCAAAACATGCTCCACCTGCAAGGAGGCCAAAGTGCGCGACTCGCTGTACTGTGCAGCCAGTTCCTGGGCCCTGGCTTTAGCGTACAGGTGACATACACACCCACACACACAATGATTGTACAAGTGAGCCACCTGTAACGCAGCTGTACAGTTATATTTGAACTTAATATTTCATGTCCTACAACCTTAGTTAATAGGCTCCATCAGGGACCAATAGTCGTAATGGAAGCAGTTAGCCGAAAAGAGGACGCTACATGTTGGCCTGCTGCTGGCGTGTCCACTTAATAGACCATCTGAACTATAAGGGATTACACTGCTAAAACAGTAACAGCAACATTATTTCCTTCTTGTGTTTCACTGGACTGCAATTACTCTCAGCTTACTCGGTCACAAAACCAGGCACATTGGGTCTCTGTAGTAATGTGTCGTTCTGTTGAAACACAGGGTGCTCAAGTTCCAAGGGGTGGCGGATGTTCTTGAAAAAACTCAAGCACTTTTTCCACTACACTTTTTAATAAAGTACAAATATTTCAAAACTCAAAAGTATTTTTTTTTCTTTTCTCCCAGGGGACATGATTAAAAATATAGTGTTGGACCAAAAGGAGCTTGTCATCAGTCATTGTTCTTTCCCATTAGCATTGTCACTGGAATTTAATTAAGATGATTCCAGTCTGACAGCACGGGCCCAAGCCATCACTTACCCTCTGCACGGCTGAGTTCTGTGGGTGGCAGCACTGGGCTGGAGCAGATGGGTGGAGGGGCAGATGCCAGTATGCTGCTTGTATGGAAGTCTGTCATACAAAAACTGTCATTCATGAAAATGTACACTAGGCCGGTTAAGATGCTATTGTTTAGGTCGTTATTAATTCTGGAATTATTGGGTGATTTTAAAATCTGAAATTCATAGCTTAACTGAAATTGAGTTTGTCCATTCCAGGTAAAACAACAGAATATTATGATTGAATAGCATTTAAATGTATTATGTCTGTTGTCTAATTCTAAAAGTACCATTATTTTATTGCCAAAGACAAATTAAACAGGCCGTAGGAATTCAGCAAAGAGAGTTTGTCTCAATCTAGTTTCCTCTGTCTCATCAACCATGACACAGACGCATTGATGACGACATGGGACGTACCCACGAGCTGGAACACTCAGCCATCAAGTGTATGAGGGGGATTCTGTACTGCTACATGCGCCAGTCTGACAAGGTGAGTCGACAGACATATGGCAGGACCACTGGGAAAGTTCTGCTTTGCACTGTTGTTCACTCTCAGCCATTTAAGCAAAGACCATTAAGGAATAGACTGTACATTTACAAACACAGAAACTGTCACTAACGAGAGAAAAGATAAACATCTCTGTCCTTTCACTTCTGCTGACATTCCCTCAGGTTTCACGCTTCAGTGGTTTACGGTATCACGCTTGGACAGGTTTTATCTCTGTGGGGATGGAATCAGATACGGGCTGCTGAATGTGTTTTGGCCTCAACAAAACAGTAGTGTAAATTAATTGAGCACACCAGTCAGTAATAAAAGACCAGTGTTTAAGCTCGAAATGATAAGGGCAGAAGCAGGGAGAGCAGGGCTCATTCAGAGATCGAAGAGGTTTCAAAGAGGTGCGGGTAAGCAGAATGTGGTTTTGGAGATGAGTGTTGAGCGCCTTACAGACCGGGAGGTCGCAGCATACTGACAATGCCTAGGGCCTTTCATGTGGCAGTACATATTGGTTCAGCAGTGTCTAGAGTAGGCGGGCTCTAGGGACTCCTTATGTTCGGTTGGGTGCCTGCATACTCAGTCGTGGTTGTTGGCCTCCTCCCAGCGTGGATGTGCTTATGAGTACTTCCTGTTAGTCTAATGGGAGGAAATGCGACGTGGCAGGGGCATAAGTTTGTTGGCTACGCAAACATCTTAGCAGATGAGGAAAACAAGATTAAGAAAAATACATTGTAATAAAAACACTCACCTAAAGGATTATTAGGAACACCCGTTCAATTTCTCATTAATGCAATTATTTACTCAACCAATCACATGGCAGTTGCTTCAATGCATTTAGGGGTGTGGTCCTGGTCAAGACAATCTCCTGAACTCCAAACTGAATGTCAGAATGGGAAAGAAAGGTGATTTAAGCAATTTTGAGCGTGGCATGTTTGTTGGTGCCAGACGGGCTGGTCTGAGTATTTCATAATCTGCTCAGTTACTGGGATTTTCACGCACAACCATTTCTAGGGTTTACAAAGAAGGGTGTGAAAAGGGAAAAACATCCAGTGTGCAGCAGTCCTGTGGGCGAAAATGCCTTGTTGATGCTAGATGTCAGAGGAGAATGGACCGACTGCTTCAAGCTTATAGAAGAGCAACTTTGACTGAAATAACCAAAAAAAAAAGAGGCTACAATTTGCAAGAGCTCACCAAAATTGGAGAGTTGAGACTGGAAAAATGTTGCCTGGTCTCGATTTCTGTAGAGACATTCAGATGGTCGAGTCAAAATTTGGAGTAAACAGAATGAGAACATGGATCCATCATGCCTTATTACCACTGTGCAGGCTGGTGGTGGTGGTGTAATGGTGTGGGGAATGTTTTCTTGGCACACTTTAGGCCCCTTAGTGCTAATTGGGCATCATGTAAATGCCACGGCCTACCTGAGCATTGTTTCTGACCATGTCCGTGCCTTTATGGCCACCATGTACCCATCCTCTGATGGCTATTTCCAGCATGATAATGCACCATGTCACAAAGCTGGAATAATTTCAAATTGGTTTCTTGACATGACAATGAGTTCTCTGTACTGAAATGGCCCCCACAGTCACCAGATCTCAACCCAATAGCGCATTGGTCCTCAAACCCTTCCATGGAGGACCTAGTATATGCAGGTTTTTGCTTTTACCTTGTACAAGCCTGATGGAGTAGCTCACTAATTGGTTAGTATCTCCCCTCACCTGGCATTCTAGGTCCTAATTATGCTCTAATTGAAGGGACAGACTAAAAACCAGCATAGACTAGGCCCTTTATGGAAGGGTTTGAGGACCACTGCAATAGAGCATCTTTGGGATGTGGTGGAACGGGAGCTTCGTGCCCTGGATGTGCATCCCAAAAATCTCCATCAACTGCAAGATGCTATCCTATCAATATGGGCCACATTTCTAAAGAATGCTCTCAGCACCTTGTTAAATCAATGCCACATAGAATTAAGGAATTTCTGAAGGCAAATTGGGGTCAAACACAGTATTAGTATGGTTTTCCTAATAATCCTTTAGGTGAGTATGTATATATATAGACCTCTACAAAAGCATAATTTATGTTGTAGTAAAATAGAACACTATTCGTTAATCCCTGTGTTTTTTTTATGTTCTCCTCTGTAATTGTGTATCTCATTTGCCTTTTCCATTTCATTTACTCATGACCTTGACAACCTAATTTAGGGGAAAGCCTTTCTGTGTCTTAATTATAATGCACCGTTTATGCATTTAATTACACAGTGCAGCGCTCATTAACATCTGTCTCATGTGTTCACCGAGAACATGCCATTTTTAATGGACACGCAATACAGATGGACTAGGAAGCCAATGTTATATTATTTAAAAAGTGCAAAGCCATTAAAAGGCTTCAAATAGAGGGCATCAACGTTAACCACCATGTACCATGGAAAACCAATGCTGGCTTAGTAGTTTGGCTTTCACAACACTCCTAAACTGACATAGAAACACATTGACATTTGACTTCATGCCATTTGAAAAACTGGTCTTGGCAGGTCTATAACACAATATTTCTCCTTGCTTTGTTTATCTTGTAAATTATATAGTAATCTCAAACATTTTCCTGACCAATGTGTTAATGCAGAGGTTTGACATGCTCAGAAGACCAGAAAGAACAGTGTATATCTGGCATAAAGCATGTGCTCTGAATGTCCTGGAAGGTGGTGATTGGTTCTTGGTGCCAGATGTTGCCACACAATAATCCACTTGATCTGTGTGAAGGGAACTCAACTAGTGTGCCACTAGATGAGTCACAAATCTGACCTGAGACTGGGTGAAGAGAAAAGTCATGTATGGTACATGATTCAGGAAGCACCTAATGCACCGTGCTGCACAACTTGGCATGT
Source organism: Umbra pygmaea (assembly GCA_016801145.1). Classification (NCBI taxonomy): domain Eukaryota; kingdom Metazoa; phylum Chordata; class Actinopteri; order Esociformes; family Umbridae; genus Umbra; species Umbra pygmaea. The sequence goes on from JACXGM010000312.1 coordinate 57,378, forward strand.
TGGTCTGAAATATTTACAGAGATACATGCATACCTGTACTCTGACAGTTGTATTGAGGTGTGCACATGTTCTCCCATCCATATATTTGTGGAAGTTGATTTTATTTTTCCTTGTGATGACCTAATAGAATATCCATGAACTGTCATGTTTTTTTTTTCTCTCACTTTCTTTTTATAGGACAGGATAAATAATGTAAAGATGCCTGGCAAGCAAGACTCATCTTTTACTGACCGGACTGACTCACCTTTTCGTTGCCCCTTATTGTTGTTGTTGTCTCTCACTCTATCGTTCTGTTTCTCTCCTCCTACTTATGTTTTCTCTCTATGAGGTGGAGGAATTCAAACAGGATCCCAGCCCCTCCAAGTGCCTGCACTCAGTATTCAACATAGACACAGGAGATGAGATCCATTCTTACAATGACTACCATCACCTGCAGGTACACACACTCTGAAAATATATTTTTTGAATGCTTTGATCCTCCTGTATAGTGTAATAACGTCTGTGTAATGAAATATGTCCGATGGGATTCCAGAGATTCTTAATTGCACTGCCTCCCTTTCTTAGATTGACGCCGTCTCCCTGTTTCTTCTCTATCTTGTGGAGATGATCTGCTCTGGACTGCAGATAATCTACAACACGGACGAGGTACAACCCACTGTCTTATTCACACTGCCTATCTCTGTGTATGTCTGCAGAACATTAATAATTTACAACATGGCTTCTTCATAGTGATTCGATTGTTAAGTGTTTTATTGATCCCAGTCAATGGGAAACCCATTGTCAGATGGCCACAGAAACAAACATAAAGACAAGAATATAAACAACACAAGTCAAGAATGCGCCCTGATTTGATAGTAAATTAAAGACGCGTGTATCTTTAACATAATTCCAATTTGAATCATTAGAATTTTATGACAAAATCGCATTAGTTGGACATTATATTAACTTGTTTTGACATGCAAAACACATGCCTGATGTCAGATTAAAGTTGCGAGCTAGCAGCTGCAGTAACTTGGTTAGCACCATTTTTCATTAGGGAACAAGTTATTGAATTATAGGTGTGGTAAGCCTGTCAGCTAAAGCATTATTAACTAATTGTAATAGCGCTACTTCAAGGTGGCTTCATCAGTCTTGCAGTTCACTCACTGGCTCCTGTTTTTATTGCCCTTCAGGAGATTGTAACTTCATTAATTAAATCTTTTTTTTCCAGTTGTCTGTGTACTGGGAGCTTTACATTTAGGCACAGGAAGGAAATGATTGCCTTTAGAAACGCTTTTGTTTATCCACACTTGTTCAGCTTATCTTTAAAAATAGAGCTTTTCTAGAACATTATGTCACGAGGCAATTACAGTGAACATTCACTTTGTTTGCAGAAATTGAGACACACACCACACAAATATATGTACATGTTTTCTGCCAGCAGCAGACGCATTGGCAGTGAAGCTTCATGGGGGCAGTTCTATTTGCAAACCAGACGTAATTTGAATGTTTAAACGGTGCTTATTGGGCTGCAAAACACAATTAAAGAGCATGAACATGAAATCAACAAGCATGCATCCTTTTATTAATGTACTCCCAACAAATGAACAGGAAATAGGACTTTTAATGTGTTTTTTTTTCTCTATTTTAATTGTATTTTTGTGTATTCCAGCATATTTACCAACTGGAATCTTAATTCTCTACAAAAATACATTTACTTTGATTCTTTACTATAGCTGTTGTGCAAGTTTGTGCTGATTTGGGACACTAACATTTATTAAAATACTATCAAGTTACCTTTACATTCATCATTACATGCCCCAAATATCCACACCCACAGTCCTGGTTCAGTGGCTGTATTTCACACCCTGTCCTCCCTCCTTCTCTGCCCCCTTTTAATGTGCTTCAGGCACCTTTTAGATTAAAACTGTTGCCACTTTCCCCCAGTGCTTTTAACATGATCTTCCATGCTCTCAAAGTATGTATTTTAAATATTTCGAAGTTTCCTTCTTACCTGTAGTCATACTCTGACACATAGATCTGTGGCATTCTCCTTGTTCGAGATAACATGAAGACATGGTTGTGATTTGGGGATTTTCTTTTTTCCTTAGCTAAAGATACAAAAATGATAATGCAAACAAAGGAAAATAAACATGCATTCCAATCCAAAACAATGAAATGACCCTGCAACATCCACCCCATTCCTCACCTCAAGCGATATCCGGCCGTACCCCCGTTCGCTGAGCCATTTTTTGGTTGACAGGATCTAATCCTTTGTCAGAAACCTAAAAATAAACTGTAACAAATTAGTTGGTCTTGGGTATTCTGTTGGGTAGCACATCACATCTGGGTCTAACGGTGTCTCATGGATGCCTGAGAGGATTCCAAATGAAGGATATGCTTCCTCTCTGTCTCCCCCTACCTACCTGTCTCTCTAACCTTTGCTATTTAATATTCAATCCCTTAAAAAAAATTATAAACAAAAAGTAAGTACACATTTTCAAAAAAACACAAAGCAGGGAAGTAGTGTGACCTTTGTGACATACTGTAAAGTCGGTGTACTGATGGGTGTCAGTGTGGCATAGTGGACTAAGTCACTGCCTTTGCAGGACAAACTACGTCATGATAGTCAGTGGTTTGAACCCGACTATGGCTTATCGGGTTAAGTCTGGTTATCTACCTTGCCACATCGCTTTCCAGTGAATCCTTTTGTGCAGATCGGGTGCCTTCAAGTTTAATTGTGGAAGTAGAGTTAGTAAGTGTAATCATCCCACAAGTCAGCTGATTAAAGACTTCCATGTTGGATGAGCAGTTTGAAGAGAATCGGCCGGCTCGGCAACGTGTTTGGGTGAAGCATGTAAGCACCCTTCACAATCCCGCATTTGTCGGGGGGTGGTTGTGGAGCTGCAGTCATGGCAGGGTTAGTGGGAATAATTGGACAAGACTAATTGGGAGGGAAGAAAATGTGGAAAATAATAAAAAATACATTAAAAATAAAAGGATAGGTAGATACTGTATAAGGCAAGATTTTATGTAATTTGTGTATTGTTTAACCTGTGTAAGATGTTTTGATCCTTATAATGTTTCTTTAATAAAACACAAGATGTTTGTGTGTTTTGATAAAGGAGCAATTGATAAAATATATACCAAGGACAAGCAGTAAAAATGCAAATTAGAATAAACAGTATTGTGGAAAGATTTTATTTGAAATTGAGTACCGTACTTCGCAAATGGTTTGTTATATTAATGTATTCACAATCCGCTGATTTTTCTTCTTCTTGGTGATTTCCTCTAGTTTATTTTGTTTCAGTCCTTGACAGTTCAAAGAGATAAGCCCTGGATAAGTCTATACCTATTAGAGTTATCACTTCTTAGCAATTGAGAAATTCATGGGCTGATATATACATAAAAAGCTTGATATGTAAGCTTAAACCAAGCGCTGGGGTACATTTGTTGTGATGGGGAAACTACAATATCATTATGATGACAAACTTGCTATGTTGTGGGGGTGCTACTCATACATAACTGTCCAGTTTTTAGCATGCTCAGGATGGTTAAAAACCTGGGATTTCCAAAACTCATATGATATAACATTAGCTATGATGCAAAGATAGCTTTTAAACTTCTCTGGATTAAAACCAAAATATGATTAGTGTACTATATTATGCATTGGAACATTGAACATTTTTACTTTTACCGTGTAGTTTACAATAACATGGGCATATGATACAGGGATTTGGACATAGTTGGTATATACATATCCCGAAATAAAGAAACACTCTCAACATCAATACATGTTTATAGGAAGTTATAAAATATAGATATCAATTTGCTACCTTGGAAAGGATAACACTTGTCAATTTGTGGAAATATTGCCCTGAGTTATATCTCTGTTTATTTATTTGCTTATGGTCTTGCCTACACCTAGCAAAATGCTTTTTAAAATATTTGAGCAAAATGTATTCAGTTTTAGAATGGCAAGCTTGACAAAATTAAGAGCCTATTTATATAACGAATATGAATACGGAGGGAAGAAATTATTAAATATTAAAGCATTAGACATCTGTCTAAAGGCATCAATCATACAAAAAGTATACTTAAATCCAAATTTGTTCTTTAGCAAACTGGCAAGAATTTCTCACCCCTTGTTCTGCAATGGCCTTTTTCCTTTTTTGCAGAATACAACTGCTCACTTTAGGCTATTTGAAAATGAAATAATCTTTAAAATAGCCTTGTTTTTTAAACAAGCAATGGAAAGTTGTTTGCAATTTCAGTTTAACCCACCTCAAAATACAGACCAAGTAATACCACTAATGTTGTGGTTAAAATAAATTTAATTTGTTATAAAAAAGTTATTCTTTGATAAAATGTTTAAAAATTGAATAATCTTTGCTAACTTCACCAGTCTCATTAAAAATATAATTATGTCACATATGCAGTTAAAACAGTCCTATGGAAATGCCTGTTCTATCCAAATTTATAACCCACTAATTACTGTGAGGCAAGTGGAAAAGGGGAAAAAGCTAAGAACTTGTCTGCCTGCCCTGCATTAAAGACCATAGGTGATTAAATAAAATTGTGAGAAATAAAAGTAAAAAATAAAGATACATATTCCAGTTCGATTTAAGGACTAACAAATTGACAGCTGTGCCATATAAATTGCAAAATAGTTAGGAAGAGGTTTTTAATGCAAAAGAACACTGGATTCAAAACTTTCAATTGAAGTGATGCCCCACCCAAAATGTGACCTACCAGCATTCGCCTGCACCATCTGTCACATCAAGTTGTTATTTTGGTTTCCCGCATAATTTTACTTGTCTGTCAAGAGAAAAATTAACAAAGTTGGCTATAGACTACACCTATTTGTTGATACTTGATATTTGTAAGATTAGACTTGATTTAAATAGTATGCTGTTGTGTTACTTTCATTTATACACTAATATAAAAAAATTAAGCAGTGGTACATTATTACTTATTCAAGTAAAGGTTTTCTGGCCTCAAAATAGTTATTAAAGTACAGTATTTGTTTTGTATTAGAATGTAATGATTGTTCATACAGGGTGGGTTGTATACATTGTGATTTCTTTGATTTATTTCTTTTTTGTTTTTCTTTTGCAAGCATTGAAATTGATTTGGCAAAACATGATTTTTGTAAGGTGAAATACATGTCGATAAAAATTAGGGGGAAAAAAGAATGGAACAAGCAAGTGTGAAGGAGACAACAGAAAAAAGGCAATCAATATAGAGAGATTTAGTGGCTGGATTTGAACTCGCGAGTCAGCTATGTACTGCAATCTCACTAAAACTGACCACAATGACTTACCAAACATCAGTGGCGGCGCCAGAGTATTTTTTTTGGCATAACTATGGTGGGGCTAATCCACACAGTGGTTGGGCTCAAATCAGCATCTGAATTTCAATGTACATACACAATAGAATAGAGCATAACATCATTCCCAGTAGCTAGAAATACCACGTCGGACTGACTCCTTTTTTCACAAGCAAATTATATCTAGAGCAACCGACGTTGAAATCACTACTACTGGCTTAAGACAATAGTGTATTTGCGCCATTTCACATTGTTAATTTTGTCACGCAAACCTGTCCACTACACACCCAATAAGGATGGGCAGATCGATCCAAAAATATAGGCTATATATTTAGTTTTTTTAAGATTGATTCTAGCGTAAAAAGGATCAAATACCAATTTAATATGTTAACCTTTTCCAAAGAATAGAACTGCCAGTGCGAATGTGCGATGTTATAGTGAACACACACACACACTATCGACGGAGAGAGAGCAAAAGCGCAAGCTGCGATAGTTAACAGAATTAACACTCCAAAATCCCTCTAATTATTTTTTAAGTCATATTACAATATTAACAAACCCATCCATTGTGTGACCATGTATGTCGATCGCTGAAATATTGAAACTAAATGGTCTTGAATTGTTATAACGTTGTTAAAATAAACATAAAAGTGTGACCATGTAGCTACACGAAAACAAACCGTTTTATACAGTATACAACTGTTAATACAAAACAGTGCATGAAAATGATGTAATACAAAGTGAATGAACTAAATGTTTTAATTGCTGGTTTTATAACTCAGTCTAACCAGTAGATAGATATGCACCTCAATTCTTTCTGTTCACGTGTGCACGCAGTAAATTATCGTGCTTGCAAGAGATAGGCATGTCTTTTCATATTCCATAAGACTGTTTAATCGTGACCACTATATAACCTCACCTTCCATTTTTGTAGATAATCTTGATTTTGCAGCTGTATGTTTTGTTAGTTTATTACTATTTAGCGAATTCCATGATTACACATTAACAACGTGCACTAGCCAAGTAACCTACACACGTAGAGGCTCATTAGGCTGTCCTGACTACCGTATGTGAAGTGAGCGCTACTGGAGCGCTACTGGAGCGATTTTGAGTGAGAGCCTTGAAATATTGCTCTGCGCTCTGGTAAACTGGGTCAGCTCCGCTCCTCGCTCCGCTTCCACTCCGCTGCGCTTACATAGCTACTCTGCACCGAAACATAAAAACGCAACTAAGTCAGCACAGATAATTCATGGTGGGGCTAAGGTGGGGCAAACATGATTTTTGGTAGGGCTGTAGCCCCACCAAGCCATACCCTGCCGCCGCCCCTGCCAAACATCCACAGTATTTCACTCTAAATACCCTCACAACTGCCCCTAGCACCCATGATGCTACAGTAACAGCCCTTTTCATATGTTCATATTTAACCCAACTGTGTTTTACCATATACTCTCCTGGAAATGTAAATCCTGAGACGTACAGCTGGCTCTAACTGTAAGATGATCTCACAAATAAAAGAGAATCTGCTAAATTAGTAAAAAGTGAAATAATCATTGTATCTTCAGGTATATCAATGAAACCTGACACTGTCTTTTCTGTCAGGTCGTTTTCAAGCCAAGTAGAGGCTGTCTGATCTGCTCATGAATTTCTAATGATTGATCTGCAGGGTCAAAATCCTTCAGTATCAATGTGAAGAGGGCAGCACAATGCTGCACTATTGTCCATTCAATTTACCATGTCATTCATCACCAGAGAAGCACCAGGTATTCTGCTATGAGATTCTTGTGCACTTCCAATAAATTATTTTAGGCAAGATTGACAGAATTTTGCTAGACAAGACAGTTATATCAGGCAAATTGAGGATTGGTCCATACTGTAGGAAGAGTAACTGGGATAATTGTCAAGTTAAAAGTATGTCATTGATTTCACAATCAGGGGAGGATGAAGCTGCAGCCATGTGGGATTAGGGTAATCGTATTAATGTTCTTCTGTAACACATAAATATTAAGGTGTAATATCAATTATTCACTAGAATTGGGATCAGTAACATTTATTTCTTGTTGAGTCCTTTAATATAGGTATTTGGGGAGACATTCTGCACTAAAGATGGTATAACATTACCACAAGATGTAGGATAATACTTTTACAAAAGCTGGTCATGGTTGTAGAGCAGTTGTCCTGGTAATGTTGCAGATAGAATCTATTTATTTAATTAATGTATATTTAATATTCTACTGAAAGGCTACTAGGGCTACTGAAACTAGGGCTACTGAAACCACACCGATCTAGTTTTTTTTAAAAATACCTACAATCATAAGGAATAGTGTTATTTGGTGAAGAATTGATTAGGCTACTCACAGCAACCCCCTCAAGATGTAATAATGAAATAGAGAAACTGAAATATTACATTGCAAAAAGTTTGTTTAATTCTTTAATTCTATACTTATAATACAAAAGGCTTGCATTTTATCAAGGACCAACTGATATATTGGCTGTACACCGCGTTCAAAATTATTATGCAAATTGGAATTAGAGGCATAAACATTAAATATTTGGTTTTTCAATTAAACTCATGGATGGTATTGTGTCTCTGGGCTCTTTAGGTTACTGAAATCAATCTCAGACACCTGTGATAATTAGTTTGCCAGGTGAGCCCAATTAAACGAAAACTACTTAAAAAGGATGTTCCACATTATTAAGCAGGTCACAGGTTTCAAGCAATATGGGAAAGAAAAAGAAGAAAAAGAATATAATCTTGGATGTTCCAGATGTAGTGGATCGTTATTGGACAGCCACAATGTCCCAATAAGGCTGTGACGTCAGCAAGAAGGTGGCAGAGTCATGTTTTGGGCCGGAATCATGGGGAGGGAGCGGGTAGGCCCCTTTGGGGGGGGAGTGAGCTAGTAGGCCCCTTTAAGGTCCTTGAAGGTGTGAAAATGACCTTGTCAAGGTATATTGAGATTCTGACTGACCACTTCCATGGTACAAAAAGAAGAACTGTGCCTTCCGTAGCAAAATCATCTTCATGCATGACAATGCACCATCTCATGCTGCAAAGAATAAATCTGTGTCAGTTAGGGCTGGGCACCGAACGTCGCTAATTTCATGGCATCAAGTATCGAAAAATCATTTATCTTTTGGTGCCAAATTTCAGTTCCAAAAGCGTCTGTGACCCAATAATCATGTAGCATAAGCACCTAAAGTCGCCGGCGATTGGCTGTCTAACTCAACTTAAACATGTGAAAGAGACCACAACCACGTGGAGGATTTCTGAAGATACTCGCAGTCGTATACCGTTTATAACGTTACTCTTTGACCAGGCTACACATTTTAGAAATACTTGACAGATAAGTGTAATTTCACTACTTAAACCAAACCGGTATCGAAACTGAGGTATCGAAATTGGCACAGGATTAAAAGATTTTGAACTATGCCCAGCCCTAGTGTCATTGGCTGCTATGGACATAAAAGGAGAGAAACTCATGGTGTGGCTCCCATCCTCCCCTGTTCTCAACCCTATTGAGAACCTTTTGGAGCATCCTCAAGCAAAATATATATGAGGGTGGGAGGCAGGTCGCCTCAAAACAGCAGCTCTGGGAGGCTATTCTGACATCCTGCAAAGATATTTTCGATAAACTCACAAGTTCAATGGATGCAAGAATTGTGAAGGTGATATCAAAGAAGGGGTCCTATGTTAACATGTAACTTGCCCTGGTAAGATGTGTTTGATTGAAATAGCTTTAGATTTCAGTAAATATGCTCAGTTCTTTACAACTTTTAAAATGTTTTGAAACTCTGCTGTGCATAATAATTCGCAACAGTGCATTTTTAGTTTTTGTTATTTTTGGAAAAAATACGGTTTTCATTGGGTGGTTCAATGAAATTCGACTTATACCCTAACAGTTGATTTTATACTGACTGGCATTTGCATCGACTATTTAGAAAAATCTATGTAAAATATAATTGCATATTAATTTGGAACGCAGAGTATTTATTTCAGTTGATAGGAACTAACATAGTAACAATATATTTAGCTGGTATACACTTGCTGGTTTAGCTATGGGATTAAACATGTTATATTTTTAAAGATGTTGGGACACATTGTTTATTTGAGCAGTCAAATGACTGACCAGGGACCATTAAACCACCTGCTTTTTACAAATGTTTTTTTTTTATGAATTGAAAGATATATTGTTAAAGATTCATTTTTATTTGTTCTATCTGTGCAGGTATCTTTCATTCAAAACCTGGTGTTCTGTGTGGAGAGGGCATACAGAGTGCCAGACTTTGGCATGTGGGAGAGAGGGAGCAAATACAACAACGGAAGCACTGAGCTGCATTCCAGGTTGGTATTTTCCTTTTCCAGAAAATACACTGATTTAAAAAATACATGAACACTACTACTGAGTGCAATGGGTTTTTCATCTATCACAGTATCCTTGTACTACTACCTGAAGAATTAGAATCCAATTTGAGGCATTTCCAACCAAGAGAATGATAAAAATGTATTCAAAATGGTTGCCCCCTGTTGACAATTTGCAAGCTAAATGCTAATTAATAGACAGTTTTTCAGTATAAAATGGTACATACTGTACTGTTGATTTAAAACTAGTAAGAACCTGCTCTCAAACTAGGATATGCTCTGAATGAGAATATATAAAGTTATATTAGAAATTCATTGCTAAGTTGTTGTATTGCACAACAGTCTACGCCATGATGGTAACGGGTTTGAGCCTAACCCTGGGTTCTCTGTCTTTCCAAGGGCGTCCTGCATGGGGCAGCGCAAATTGGCATAGCACTGCCCAGGATTTGGTTTAGATAAATCAGATTATCTATCCTGCCACATCACTCTCCAGCAACTCCTTGTGTCCATTTCAGGTGCTTGTAGGTTCAATCGCGGAAGTATAGTTGGTGAACGTAATCATCCCATGCATGATCCGACTAAAGGCTTCAATGTTGAATTTGCAGTGCAAAAATAATCGGAGGCGACGTGTGTTTGGACGAACCTTGTGCGCGCCCTTCGCCATCCCACGGATCTGTACAAGGAGTTGCGGAGCTTCCAACAAGGCAGGATTAGAGGGAATTGGGAGGGGAGAAAAAAGGGGGAGTATTATTTTATTTGATACGATATGCATGAATATATATTTTAAAATATAGCACCTGCTGTGACTTGATCACATCGTAGTGTATATTCTTCTGTATAAACAAATAAAAACAATATATTAAATAAACATTGATTGACCTTATCTTGCTATATCGCTGTTTAGAAGTTTCAGGTAAAACTGAACAACAAGTAATATGAAATACAAAAGTCACAAAAACGTTGCGGTTAGTTTATTGCCATTGCATTACACTCATTACTAGGCCTGTCGCAATATGCAATAAATCAATTAATCGCATGATAAAAAACGACCTCAATAATTTTTTTGGCCGCAATAATTTCAATTTGCATGGTTTGTGTGTTCTTCTCGTGTCTCTCTCTCTACCAAAGAAACTTTATTGTTTTGGTTGTGTGTGGTTTTTTTTTTCCATTTTATTTATGGTTTTGGATTGTGTTTGGTTTTTATCTCAGTGGATTTTTTGTTAACAGACACTGAGAGTCTGTTTTATTTCTTGTTTTTTGCTGTTTTGTTCATTTATTGTGGATATTTAAAATGTTTTCCAGTTCCAGTGTTAAATATTCTTTAGAAAAAATAGTTAATCTAAATATATATAATGTGTATATAAAGTGTACCTGCAATATAAAGTGTACCTGCATTTTTATGCCATTATCATTATATTATCAATATTATCGTTCATTGCAATAATTTCTGGGACAATTTATCGTCCAGCAAAATTTGTTATCGTGACAGGCCTACTCATTACACACTGCACCTTTAATTGCAAGTGAGAAAAGGTCAGTTGCACCTATTCCTTGCGTTACAGTAGATTCCATGCAATCAACTCATATGCTCATAGGCCCGCATCGTAACAGGAATATTCACAAAGGAGTTTGATTGTATCTATAATGGGATAAGTGCATATGGTTTAATATGATCTTCATGCAATATACAGTATACTGCTTGTGTCATAGCAGTAGTGAAATGCCAGATGTTTAACTTTTTACCTCTGTCTCATTGTAGATGAATATTCAGTGATCTAGACAGCATAGTGTTAATAACACGAATATATTCCTATCGAAATACACTAAATGCCACAATTTCCCTCTTAAATATAGAATATTTCCTTTTCATAATGGAGACACCATTTATGAAGATTGAAATCAGCAATCAATGTTGATTTTGTATTTAAAGAATAACTTAATTGACCTGTCAATGTTGGCTTGTTGCTATCCCATACAAAAAAATCAGCTGTTCTTTGGTGTTTTTTAGATACCTCACGGCAAAACAACATGTATCTTTATATATAAAATAAGTTCTGCTCATGATAAATGGGGGCAAAAACAAAAGTGTTGTGTTTATGCTATTGTTCAGTGTATATGTATGTATATGTGTGTATGTATGTGCACACACACACCACACACACACACACACACACACACACACACCGATCAATAACATAAACGCAACACTTTTGTTTTTGCCCCCATTTATCATGAGCTGAACTGAAAGATATAAGACTTTTTCTATGTACACAAAAGGCCTATTTCCCTCAAATATTGTTCACAAATCTGTCTAAATCTGTTTTATGCCTGGCTCACACTACAGGGGTTTTAGGCCGATTTTTTCCCGATTTTTCCCTCCCGAGAATCTGAGAAAAAAATCTTGTCGAGGACCTTGATCGGTTCCGATGTTCGGGGCAGATTATCTGATAATGTGAGGCGTTCGCAGATCGAATCTTACAACTTCCGAACTGCTCTCACACAAATCGTGCTCGCCCTGATCATATCAAACATGTTTGATATTTATCGGGATGAGCAAGATTGTGATTACGTCAGTACTGTTGCAATAGCCAATAGGAAGTCGGAAGTGATGGACATTTTGAAATGGTGACCGCGGAACTTGCAACTCGGATCCGTTGGACTTTGGAGATGGAGGAACATCTCATTTAGTATTCACTAGGGATAAAAATGATTTGTAGCACTACCTTATTATTTGAGATGATTTGTTTCACTTCTTTTGAATGGAAGTTCTTCAAACCAGAAGTGCAACCCAGTATATAAAAACGGGGCACGTTTGGTAAACATTAGGCACGTTTGGTAAAAAGTGGAAAATTAAAATAGAGAGCAATATAGTAAAACAATACAGTGAACTTGTTATGGCAGTACTTTTTGTTGATACATGGATGGATTAATGTTTGCAAACCCTGTATAAGATTATTATCAGTATCCATTTTGTTTACATCCGCTTTCCCGTTTCCGATCTGCTGCGTAGCTCACGTGAGGTGCTTCCTCTGGCACGATAATCTTAATAACACTGTGTAGTGTGTGATACGGCACAATTTGAGGGAAGAGAATCCGCAAAGATTTTCTTTACGTGTGTGCTGCAACCAGATTTCAATATCGGTTAGGATTATAAAACTCCTGTATTAGTGAGCATTAGTGAGCACTTCTCCTTTGCCGAGATAATTTATCCACCTCACAGGTGTGGCATATCAAGATGCTGATTAGACAGCATAATTATTGCACAAGTGTGCCTTAAGCCTGAAATACACTACACCATTTACCAACTATACAAATCGCTGTACTGCTCACACTACACAACGTTCTGACCTGCAGTTTGTCGCCTTGTAGACTTAACGGTGCTCACACTACACCAAAGAGCACGAACGAGGTTCACAGATTACAAGATCTTGAAAGAATTGCAGACAAAATGCGTGTCCTCAAACTCCATTCCTCCCATGAAAACATGCAAGAGTGAATTGTTCTGAAGCAACTTTAGCAGAAATGGAGCAGCAGATTATACAGTTGTTTGGGCAATGATTTGTGCTGAAAAACTGAAAAGGGGGATAAAACTGAAAATATATAGAGAATGGTTGGGGAGACGTGGGCAGAAAGGATTGTCTGCGTTGCAAAAGGAGTTGGAGGTAAGTAAAATTAACATTTCGCGTGCATAATGCCAACATTTCCGATAGAAAAAGTATTGCTTATACCTCCCATTCTCGTACAAACAGGTGTATGATAGGACTGGATTTAGAGAGCTGCTGCAAATGACAGCTGACAAATTCGAAACCCTGCTGGGTACGGTGGGACCTCTCAACTGTTCTTGCTGCATCACTCACACTACAAGATTTTGTAGTGAAAATATCAAACATGGCAGATAAAATTGGGGCGTCTGCGCCAAGTAAAAGACTAGCAAAGATGTGTCTTGGAACTGCTCACACTTACCGAGTGTCGGTGACGAGAGCGAGCTGGGATTTCGCTCCGATCTGTGAGTTTTGACGAGACCTCAAATATTATATCTGGGACAGCTAAATCGGCTCTGAAATTGTGTAGTGTATACTTGGCATTAGGCTGGTCACAATTAAAGGCCACTCTAAAGTGTGCAGTTTCATCATACAGCACAATGCCACAGATGTTGCAAGTATTTAGGGAGAGAGACTGACAACTCCTACACAGTGATTTAAAGCCACACTTTAAAGCCACACACAGCCTAAGGAATCACAAACATTTCAGTAGGCTGCAAAACTGGCCGTGGTGCTGATTTTTTACAAACGGCACCCCCCCCCTTGTGCACTATACCTGGTGGCGTGCTATATGGCATGTTTTTTACACAAGATAACTACAATCATTATTTTGGTTTTGTGGTGTTTTTATAGACCAGCTATTCCTAAAGTGGGATACAAAATAAATTGTGGTTCAACATATATTTCAATATTCAAACATGCCTATTTGTTATTAAAGTTATGTTTTCAAGTTTGAATAGCCCAGTTTCACTGATGAAAATAATCACCAACTAGTGTCTGGATAAATAACAACATAATGTCAAATATCAAATAATTGGCAACCAGAAAAAATATAATTGTTTGTTTTTGAGTACTGGAGAAAAAAGACCTCCAGTAGGCAAATTAAATTATACAAACTGGACAATTACCATATGTAACTCTAAAGTACAATTAAGTAAAAAAAGAAGATAAATGATTTACAGTTAGATCACATACCCACTTATACAGCACTTATAAGCTTATATAATTACCACTCAAATCTTTCCCGTTTTTGAAAACAATTTATAATTTTATTGGACAGATTAACTATTTCTTCACGCCAGCAGAATTTAACCAGCCTGTAGCAGCGGCGGCAGGCTGGGGCAAGACAGGGCTATCACCCATATGAATAAGCTTAGCTCTCCCATCGTTTGAATGGTGGCCAACCCTCCCTTTCTCTTTCCTGAAGTGCTTGAAACATGTAAGAAATATTATGAGAGATGCGCAAAACCGTAATGATGTGCAGTTCATACAATTTATCATGACTCATTTTATTAGTGACTTGTTCAATTGTGTCGTAATTTAATATAATTTTGTTATGTACTCCTCCAGCTCAATATTCAAACAACAACGGCTGTTTTTTTTACGTTTTCTTAATCAGATAGATTAAGCTGCTCCTGCAGCGTTAAAGACACAATGTTATAATTGATGCAGCTATAATAAATGAATTTGATCTTAATTTATTGTCTAATGCCAATACAGGACACCAGGCGCGTCACCAGACTTTCAGTAATGACATTTCAAACATGTTTAGAGGCTAAAAGCACATTTTAAAACTTGCCCCGTAAATGTGTAACAGGTGTAAACTCCCTGTAAATGTGTAACAGGTGTAAACTGGAGCAGGAGGATAACACGGTTTTGGCAACACAGATTGTTTGAGTTATTCTCGCTACTGACAGCACTCCAGATATCCAAACAACAGAGTTACGTTTTGAAATCGCTCGGAATTCTCCTTTAAGAACACAATGTCTTTCGTTACTCATTTTTGTCCTGCAAAGTGAAACTGTACTTTGACATACTTTTATAAATAGCTACAACTTTTCACAAAGGATTCAGGAATGCATTCTGAAGAATAGAGTAGGCTACACTACACATCAGTTCCTTTCTTGCATTACAGTAGATCGGAGAATGCAAATACAGGATATAGTCTACAATATTTCTTTGCTTTCTTAAAACAGTTTTAAAACAAACAAGAATTTAGTTAAAGAAATGTATTCCACTGTGTAATAATAAAATTATATTGATTAAATAATCTCTAGCTCCCAAAAAAACATATCCCTAGGAGGGATTAGAACTGCAAACTTCTGCATCAATGGTAAAAAGACAAACCCATTAAGAGTGGTCTAGCACCACCCAGTGTTGGGAATAGACCATTTATTGGCAACTAAATGCACTGATTGGTGACGCGGTACGAGCGGCACCACCGACATCTGTACAAATAATGATACAATGTACAGTACTCACAAATAATGATGCAATGTACTCACAAATAATTATGATGTACTCACAAATAATTATACGATGTACTCACAAATAATTATATGATGTACTCACAAATAATTATATGATGTACTCACAAATAATTATACCATGTACTCACAAATAATTGTATGATGTACTCACAAATAATTATACGATGTACTCACAAATAATTATACGATGTACTCACAAATAATGATACAATGTACTCACAAATGACATGATGTATTCACAAATGATATGATGCACTAACGAGTAATAATACGATTGACTCAAAAATAATAATACGATGGACTCACAAATAATGATATGATGGACTCACAAATAATGATACAATGTACCGGTATTCACGAATAATGATACAAGGTACTCACAAACAATACTATGAAATCATGGCAAAAAGAAGATATGATGTACACAAATAATGATACAATTTACTCACAAATAATACTATAAACACTATCTGTTGCAATACTGTGCTTATGAGTATAAGTATGGGTTTTACCATTGTGGTTCATTTGATGACACTCTGTGCTATGGATCAGACGGGAGGTTTGCCTTCCAATGTTATAAAAGTTCTTTACGCTACCGGCTGCCCAAGAGCCCAGCCAAGCAAATGACCTGCCAACCACCAGAGCGGCAAATCCTCTCTCTCACCCCTTACACTCTGCCTTACCAATGCCAGGCCCCAGCACAGACCTGTTGTGAACCAGCACAGCAACACCAGGCCCCAGCACAGACCTGTTATGAACCAGCACAGCAACACCAGGCCCCAGCACAGACCTGTTATGAACCAGCACAGCAACACCAGGCTCCAGCACAGACCTGTTATGAACCAGCACAGCAAAACCAAGCCCCAGCACAGACCTGTTATGAACCAGCACAGCAACACCAGGCTCCAGCACAGACCTGTTATGAACCAGCACAGCAAAACCAAGCCCCAGCACAGACCTGTTATGAACCAGCGCAGCAAAACCAAGCCCCAGCACAGACCTGTTATGAACCAGAGCAGCAAAACCAACAGTCATATTGTCATAATCAATGCTGAAACTTCACAATTTATGCCAGGGTGTGCAAACTTTTGAGCACAACTGTACAGACTCTATATAATATAGACTCTATATAACACAGGCTCTATATCAGTGGTTCTCAAACCTCTCCTGGTTTAACAGGTGCGTTTAATACAGGTAACGAGTGGAGGACAGAGGAGCCTCTTAATGAAGAAGTTACAGGTCTGTGAGCGCCAGAAATCCTGCTTGTTTGTAGGTGACCAAATACTTAATTTCCACCATAATTTACCAATAAATTCATAAAAAATCCAACAATGTGATTTTCTGGATTTTTTCTCATTTTGTCTCTCATAGTTGAAGTGTAGCTATGATGAAAATTACAGGCCCCTCATCTTTTTAATTGGGAGAACTTGCACAATTGGTGGCTAACTAAATACTTTTTTGCCCCACTGTATATAACACAGAAGACTCTTTACTTTTGTTTGTGTATATATATATACATATATAGTAATTGTTATTTATTATAATATTTTTTGCACACCTTACTTTTAAAAGTACATACATATTTTATACAGTTAGAATTTGTATTGCCCAAAGCCAAAAAGAAAACAGCAGGCAGTAAGTGGGGCTGCCGACTGTGCACATTGGTGACCCATCATTACTGAAGTAGACCCTCCACTCCTCTTTCCATTTCTCTCTCTCTCTCTCTCTCTCTCTCTCTCTCTGTCTCTCTCTCTCTCTCTCTCTCTCTGTCTCTCTCGCTCTCTCTCTCTCGCTCTCTCTCTCTCGCTCTCTCTCTCTCTCTCTCTCGCTCTCTCTCTCTCTCTCTCTCTCGCTCTGTCTCTTGCTTGCGCTCTCTCTCTATCCGTCTCTCTCTCTCTCTCTGTCTCTCTCTCTGTCCCTTAGAATTAATATACACAATTTATCCTAAAAATTGCAGGAATACTACTAGCAGCTTGCCTAAAGGAAAACACTTTGCATTCTCAACTCATTCGGTTAACAAGTTCACTCTAAAATCAAAGTTTGACTGACTGAAAATTACATTTCTGTACGATAAATTAATAAGCAAGATATACATATTTTTACAATTGAGTGTCTGCTTTCTAATTTCACATTCAAATACTATCAGAGTGCAGTATCTTAATGTGAAGTCACTCACAAAGTTTCAAGCATTGTCACAATTGGAAAACAACTGTTCCATTAAGTGAATGCAGCAAAATGCCGATGGATATGCCTTTGTGTGGCTGAGTGCCAATGCTGTGATAAATGTGTTCATCTAAAGACTTAAATCATGGCACTCAAGCTCAGCTGAAAGGAGAATGGAAGTCATTATGAAGCAATGCTAATGTCATCATTCCTAGATGGTATTGAGTTTGTGCAAAAATGCATAAGCTGTAGTCATATCAAACTTGTGGTTAGCCCATGGCATTTTCTTAGCAAGGAAATGATTACACAGCCTAATTATAGAGTTAATATAGTAGTGATATTTTGCTTTCTTCTCCTTCATGTGAAGCCAATGACTACTCGTTTTCTAATTCATTTCCACTCAAACTTAGCACCAGACCTCACACACTAGGAATTGTTGACAAAAGCTGTCAAATGGCAATCATGATTGAAAAGGAAGTTTAGGGTAAATTTTTTGTCATTTGCTGAGAGTAAAAATCTACGGCAACAAAATGTAGTAAATGAATTGACATTAACGCTTGTCCGGAACAAGGAAAAATAATGGTCGGACATAAATAAAATGAATAAAAATAATAATTTAACAAGTCAAAGTTGTTTATTTGTCATGTGCATCAGATAACATCACATCATCCTATGCAGAGAAATTCTTTTGACAAGGCTCGACACATCCACACAGAGGGCTTAAAAAGGTTATATACACAATATAAAGAAATTTTAAAACGATAATAATAATAATAACAAAATACGAAATACACTATGTACTGAGCAGTGGTCCGGAGAGTGTACGACAGCAGAAGTAATGAATATTATAAAATATGGCATGGAAAATTACTTTTAAAGGTGCATTGAATTCTGCTACATCAGATGTAGAGTGGATAAAGTGACCAGAGAATGTCAGGGCTCAAGAAATGATTGTGATTTGTGATCAATGTTCCATGTTGAGCAGCCGAATGGCCTGCGGAAAGAAACTGTTTTTTTAATCTGGTAGTCCGTGCCTTGATGCTCCGGTAACGTCTACTAGATGGCAGCAGTGAGAAAAGGTCACGGCCTGGATGGCTGTGGTCTCTTAGGATATTCTGTTTTCCTCAGGCATCGCTTGTGGTAGATGCCTTGCACGGAGGGGAGACAACAGCCTATGATGCGCTCCGCTGACTAACAAGTACAGAGGTTGAGCTAAAATAAATCTGCAATTGGTAACTTGTAATGTATTTCTTTTTGCCATGAAATTGGTGTGTGAGCCCATGATTTTAGCTTAAGTTATTACACTGTGTTGCCCTTTTAGGTTATGAGATGGCTAGCTAACTTTAGCCATTGTGCATTCTGACTGTGACCACACAGAGCTTCGTTTACACGCACTAACTGTTAATACTTCATCAAAAAAGTAGAATAAAGTATGTGTGTATACATTTTGGATTTAATGCTTAGACATATCTACCATTGCAATATTGAAAGTATTTCAGGTGTTTAGTAGCTGGACAATACCATTGCATGTTTTATTCAACTGTGTGCTACAGTGGCCAAAATTAAATGAGCGAGTGTCAGAAAGAGAGATTTAAATTGTGCAAGAGAATATTTCTTTAAAAGGATACGTAATCCAAAGTTACTTGGTTTCTGAGTTTGTTTAATATACATACATGAATGTTAAGAGTTTGAACTGAAAGGAATAGTCAGGTTCAACCTAGCAAGTGACAGATATTCTGAAGAAATAAGTGACTCTGTTACCATGGTAACTTTAATGCAATATCTAAAATGTATGTGTCACCTCTTATGTCTTGGTCACAAAGGTTTACAGATATTCAGCAGTTTACAATGTTATTTCTAACTAGGAATACATAAAGTATTTGAGAAACTTTTGGCCAAATAAGCTTAATGACTGGTAGATGTTTTTAATTATCAATATCCAAAATTTAAGTTTGAGGGTGTGTTGTAAATGTGATGGCACTTCACATATAATGTATGCTTTTAAGAGAAACTGAACTGGCTATTCTTTCCAGTTTACCATAATTTTCTGACCTTGATGCCAGCGCAAAAATCACAAAATCCCTCCCTGAAATACAATGAAAAAAATGAAAATATTTTTTTCTACAATATATTCCCTGGTTTCGACATGACATATGGGGAGAGATGTTTTGCTTGTTTCCCAGAATTAGACATGCATGTTAATTACAATATTTGAAACTTCTACTTCAGACAAGTAGTTTTTGCTATGGGAGTAAGCCTAGTAAAATACCACGCATACTTGCCCCGAAGGACAAGTGACCAATAAAGTTAATGTCAAATTTTAAAGTAAATTACAACGCAGTGTTAATAGGACTCTGTACTCTATATTCACCTCTGGAAAAACTATGGAGAAACCGCTGCAATAAAAAATGTTTTTCTGGTTTTGCTATTGATAGGTTTGGGTAAAATTTGTATTCTTTTTTGCCCGGACATTTCATGCAAATAAATGCTCTGAATTACAATATCTTTATTTGGAATTTGTGAAAAATGTTGTCAGCAGGTTATGGAATAAAAAACAAATGTTAACGTTACCTAAACACATGCCTATCAATAGTTAAACCAGACACGTTGATTATTTTGCAGTGTTCTCTTGTTTTTTTCAGGGCTGTGTCTTTTATTTGCTTTGTGCTTTTAACAGTGAAAGGAATAGAAAATGTCCTCTCCACATGGAAGTGGATCATGATTAAAGCCCACTCAGCAAACTGTTCATTTCTTGTTCATTTTAATTATAAAAGCATTTATATGTAAATTTAAATCAATTGGATGCTAGTTTGTAGGTGTTTTGTTCAATGTCACCAGACTTTTAGACTAAACTTTTTATATAGCTCTGCCTGTATCCCAAAGCTATAGAACAGAACAGCGTTTCAAATATAGAAAGTATAGACAGTGCTTTTAGGGTTTTATGGGTTTCTAAACCATGTTTTTTTTTTTTTTTTGCAGTTCGGTGGGGATGGCTAAAGCTGCTCTCGAAGCTATCAATGGATTCAACCTTTTTGGGAATCAGGTATTGCATTTATTCTCCTTCATAAGAGTTTTGGATTGTAACAACCAAACTATACATTTGTGAGATCAGGAGTTGCGTTACTTCATCAGTCATCCACAAGATCTTACACATGATGATAGCACAACCATTCTGAAAGAAAACATTAAAATATTGAATGAGTCTGAAGCAAGTACTGTGATGTGGAATAGCTGATATTGTTATTTTGTGTTTAGACTGGAAATCACACAATAAGGGTTTCATTGAGTGATCTTGTGTTGTTCACATGGCTGACTGACTATAGATGTTTATGCAATACTAATGGCTTTGATAGAATACTGGCACTGCCATCTCCTTGATTTTCATTCATTACTCTGTTCTGGATCAGCCATTAGTTGGATTAATTTGTTTTGGTGTCTAGTAGGAAGTTAAGACAGCAATGGGAACATCCATTAAATCTGGTAATAGATTGGGGAATGGTATAACACCCACCTTTTGCAATCTTGTATTTCCTCAAAACAGGCTTATTTAAAGTATATACATTCCATGTTCCCAAGAATAAATAATTATATATATAGGACCCTCTTGAAAATGAGATGCTACACACACACACAC
>JACXGM010000313.1:6752-78967 GCA_016801145.1 Umbra pygmaea
ATAAGATCGGTCACAAACATGATCCCTGCACGATCTAATCTATAGCTTCTTATTGACTCACTATCATCCATTGTCTGCAACACATTTCTTCTCCCTCTTCGTAATTCCGCCGTTTTCTCCTCTACTGAAGGAACTCTTAAGCCTCTTAAAAGTCCTCGTCTGTACTCCTACCAATTTTGGCCTTAGGACCTCTTTTAAGGGTTAAGATGCTTTCTGAATTACTTTCTTCTTTACTAGGATTTTTTATTTATTTTAAGAGTAAACGCCCACATTTCTAAGAATTTTCTTAGAATTTTCTCACTAGGAGCTACTCTTTGCATTAAGATTCTTTATGAATACGGGCCCAGAAGGCTATAGAAACTTTTAACACTTCCAGTTGCCAATTTCAGTTGCCAGAGACATTGTGAAGTAAATGAAGTCACAGTATTCTGTGTTGTGAAAGAAAACATCGACAAGCCAGAATAATTTTGGAACAAATTTAAAACAACTCTTTGTCCACAACCAAAGAATGTTCATTTCGAGAAAAGGACATCTTGCCATATTGTGTGGCAGCCAATGGAACTGGTAAACTTCTGAGGTTGGAATGAAGAATGGATTCAACTTATCAACAAATCCTTCAAGCTAACAGTCTGGACACTGAATCTCAATAGAGATTGAATATTTCAGCAAAACAATGATACAAAAATTAACTCAAAACCAATTATGAAATGTTTACAAGAAATATGGACAATGGATTTTGAATGGCCATCTCAGTCGCCAGACTTAAATATTATTGTAGAACTCAATGTAGCAAGGCAATCCAATAATCTTTCTGAGCTGAGAAGAAATTCCAAAGACAAGAAATATGAAGACTCATAATTGCCTACAGAAAATGATTATATCTGCCAAAGGAGGTATTACCAAGTAACAGGGGGCCCAAACTTTCACACATGACATGTTCACTTTTGTTTAATATTTAGATTCTTTGGAAAATGCACATAAATAGTAGTCCTATAAACTTGTACAAGGCTGTCATGTTTGATGTTTCCATGTTGTAGAGGTCATGTCAACTTCTGTTCACAGAGAGTCATTGCAACATATTTTATGTAATGTTAAACCTTTAACCTTAATCCTAACCTTAACCATTAGTAACGCCATGCCTAACCTTAAACCTAATCCACATGTTTTGCAAACAACTGTAATCTTAAGCGCTAACGTTACACTCCATCTGGAATCCGATTTAACCCTGTTAGTCTTGATAGACCAGAGGATGGCACTCCAGAAAAAAGTGTATCATTGAAAAGTCTCAGAACATGTGCATAATCAATCTGCAAAACCAATGTCTGAATTGATCCCTTAGTCTTTTTTATGGAAGAATAGATAAATAGTAATCTTGCTGGCAAGGGGCATTAGCTCACCCTTATTAGAACACTACTGTCATCATATCCTTATGGTTCTTTTGTTTCTTTAATTTAATCCAGACTGAAAACCCAACATAATTTTTAGAATGTAGAACCTCAATTAGACGCAATTTTAGATTTCACAGATATAATTTCCGCCATAAAACAAGCTCTGAGAACAGTTGCAGCCTTCGGCCAAGTCTTATGAAGGTGTTTATTTTTTACTTGGATCATAAGTATGAGTGTTACATTGAACTGTGCAATGTTTCCAATTGCTAGTATCAATTTCCTGACCTAAGCCTGTATGATAACCAAATTGAGCAGAATCAGCATTATAGCTTTTAGCATCGTACAGCTTTTGCTTCAACATCATAATTGCTTTCTCCCTGATTAAGTTGAATTGTTATGCAACACAAAGATTTATTATAAAATTAAACACCACTGAGGTAATCATGTCTAAAGTACTAAACACTGTTGAAGTTATCTACAGACAGCTTAGCAGTTAAGCATACTGAGAGATTTTGTAAATTAAGCCATTTATCTACTCCATCAACTCACGTAGACTGAACTTTGGGTCACGTAAACTTGTTACCATTATTATGTCTGTGTCCTGTATGAAGGAAATTAGCGATAGACTTGTGAGCCACTGCTAACTATATAGTAGAGCATATCTCCATAATGTTGGTAGGATTGCAGTTCTGGTATACATATTTGATTCCAGCCTCTTGGAATTCAAACGTTGAATCTTCAACTAAGCATGAAAGTATTCAAACGAAAGGGTGCAGGAGCGCATCAGGAATTCAAAGAAAAAAAAAATATATATATCTTTACCACTGTTGCCCTAGGAGAGGGAATATGTGATAATGAAAGCTGAAAAATTGAACTAAATAGTAACAATATTTCAATTCCCGGCACACACGTGGATTTTAAATTAAAAAGCCTTTAATGTGCTTGGCTGTTTTCAGGTTTCAACTACGCGTTTCGGCTTTATGCCTTCATCAGCATGAAAGTACTTATGATGTCCCACACATGTCTTGTTGTTTTTACGAAGATTGAAATTGGAAAATGAAACATTGTTGTAATCCTCCCCAAATATATTTATTTATTCATTTATAATTTAATTAATTAATTAATTAATTAATTAATTCATTCATTCATTCATTCATTCATTCATTCATTCATTCATTCATTCATTCATTCATTCATTCATTCACTCATTTAATTTTTTTTAAATACAGATACAGAGAAGACAAAATGAGACCAGGCTCTCTTTTACAGTTATGCCCTGTGAAAAGATATAAAAATGGTACAGTAAAAACATATAGTAGTATAAATTAATAAAAGAGGTTACAGCTCTTCTCCCTGTCATTCAACAATGAACAACCTATTCACTTACCTTCACTTGAATTCTCAGAGTTATATTAGGAGGCTGTTTAGGACAATGTCATTTTAGTGACCTAGAATTTTGTCAGTACCGGTAAATAATAAATGTTAATATTTTTACACATTTTGAAAAGCCTGCAAATACTTAATCCTGCTTCTTTTTCTCCCTAATGGACCTTGATTTGTAGCATGTGCAGTAAGTGCCATATACACTACATCACAAATCAAAGGAAAAACCTGAATAAATGATCGGAGGATCATCATGAATACAAATGCTGTCTGGGGCATTTTCTCGACATAGTTTGGGTCTACATTCCTTTGAAAAACAGGGGTGTTGGTGTAACTTCATTGCCAGACAGTCATAATAGTCAGTGGTTTGAGCCTGACTATGGGTTCTCTGACTTTCCCCAGACCTCCTGCATGAGGCAGCGCTAATTGGCCTAGCGCTGCCCAGGATTTGGGTTAGATAAGTTTGGGCGCCTGTAAATTAAATTGTGGAAGAACTGTAAAGGTGGTGAACGTAATCACCCCGCGCATGATCGGACTAAAGGTTTCTGTGTTGGAGGAGCAGTGAGAAAAGAATTGGCGACTCGGCAACATGAGGTTGGATGAACCATGCGCACGCCCCTTGCCATCCCACAGATCTGTGATAACCAAGAGCTGCTGCAAGGCAGGGTTAGTGGGGATTGGGAAGGGAGGATAATAAAAAATAAATAAAACATCAACAGGAGTGTAGTGAATGCTAACGCACGCAAACAGAGTTTACACAACTTTTTATTTTTTAAATAGCATTTAATTACATTTGAATTTAGTTAATGGTCGATTATCCACTTATTATTGAGTTCCTATCCTTTTTTAAAGCTAAAAACACATTTATAAATGTTTATTTTCACATAGCTTACTATACACTCACCTGCCACTTCATTAGGTGCACCTTGCTAGTACAGTTAAACCCTCTTTTTCCTTCAGAACTGCCTTAATTCTGTGAGGTGTATATTCAACAAGGTGCTGGAAACATAGAGATTTCCATCCATTTTGACATTATTGCTGCATCACGCAGCTGCTGCAGATTTGTTGGCTGTACATCCATGATGTGAATCTCCCGTTTCACCACATCCCAAAGGTGCTCGATTGGATTAGGATCTGGGGAACGCGGAGGCCATTTGATTACGGTACAGTGAACCCATTGTCATGTTCAAGAAACCAGTTTGACATGATGTGAGCTTTGTGACATGGCGTGTTATCCTGCTGGAAATAGACATTTATACACTCTGGTCATGAAGGGATGGACAGGATCAGCAGCAATACTCAGGTAGGCTGTGGCATTCAAACGCTGCTCAGTTAGTACTAAAGTGCCCAAAGATTGCCAAGACAATATCCTGCACACCACCACCACCAGCCTAAACAGTTGATACAAGTCAGGATGGATTCATGCTTTCATGTTGTTTACACCAAATTTTGACACTACCATCTGAATGTTGCAGCAGAAATCAAGACCCATCAGACTAGGCAATGATTTTCCAATGTTTTATTGTCCAATTTTGGTGGGCCTGTGCAAATTGTAGCCTCAGTTTCCTGTTGTTAGTTGACATGAGTTGCAACCGGTTTGGTCTTCTGCTGCTGTAGCCCATCAGCTTCAATGTTGCATACCTTGGTTGTAACAAGTTATATGAATTACTGCTGCCTTTCTATCAGCTCGAACCAGTCTGGCCATTCTCCTCTGACCTCTGCCATTAACAAGGCATGTTTGCCTAGAGACCTGCCATTCACTAGATATTTTTTTCTTTTTCAGACCATTCTCTATAAACACTAGAGAAATACCAGTAGATCAGCACTTTCTGAAATATTCAAACCAGCCCATCTGGCACCAACAACCATGTTATGTTCAAAGTCACTAAAATCACATTTCATCCCCATTTTGATGCTTGGTTTGAAATTCAGCATATCGTCTTGACCATGTCTACCTGCCTAAATGTATTGACTTGGTGCCATGTGATTGGCTGATAAGATATTTGCGTTAACAAGCAGTTGAATAGTTTTACCTAATTAATTGGCCATTGAGTGTACATCCACACTGGTGCTCTTTAGAATTTTGCATTCCATATTCGCAGTGAAGCTTAAATAAGATAAACAAGGTGAATAGATTATATTTTGGTTGAAATTGGTGTCCATTCCAAATAGGAATGTTGGGAGGAATAACTGATGTGGATTTGATTGTTTCTGTATCAGTTATTTTTGTGTAGTTTTTAGAATATGTAAATTAGGCCCTATTGATATACCTATATTGAACACGATCAAATTAAAGAGTTTAAACATGTAATACGTTCTGGTTAATATTGATGTTTGTTTTAATATGATCACCTTGAGCAGTTGATAGTTTTTCTGCCTTTTTTTACCAATACACCACTGATAGTGTCACAGTGTTTCATGCTTCATTACCAGTGATAATTTCTACACACAGCTCTGCATTCTACAGTATATCAGACAATAGATTGCCCTTTTTTGAAGTGTTGCAGTCTTTTTGTTTATTAGTCTCTCATAAATTTCCACTTTACATTCATTCATTGCTGACTTACAATGCTGGAAAAAATTAACAGACCATTACATTTTTTTCTTAAATCAACCCCATTGGAAACATCTGAAATGTGATCAAGCAGAAGATGGATGGTCATAAGCCAACAAACAAAGCCGAGCAGCTTGAAGTTTTGCACCAGGAGTGGCATGTGCTATGCAAGTTCACATGTTAATGCACAAACAAATGCACAGAGACTTCCATTTTCTCCCCTCTAATGTATTTGGTATGAACAAAAAATTGGTGACAATAGGGAGAAAAAAATATAGATTTCCTAATTATGTGTTTTTTTCCCTATTTTTCAATTTTGTAACTGTGTTTGTTTAATTTTAGCTCTGTGTACTTCATGGTTTATTGTTGTTGAAATGTTCTGACAATACTTGTGTCATGGTGTTGAGGTAGTAGGCAGGAGGCAGGTGAGTAGTTGAATGAGTGAAGAATTAATAATAATCAGACCTCTAACTCATCAACTTTGAGGACAAAATGAAGCAGGGAAAATTTGGGAAGCGTAAGAATTTGAGCGACTTGACAATGGCCAAATAGCTTGATGACTGGGTCAGAGCATCTCCAAAACTGCAGCTCTTGTGGGATGTTCCCGGTCTGCAGAGGTCAGTGCCTATCAAAAGTGGTCCAAGGAAGTAAAATGTTTGAACCAGTGACATAGGAGGCCAAGGCTCATTGATGCATCCGAGCTCTGATTCAACAGACAAGCCACTGTAGCCCGACCACCTGAAAAAGTTACT
This sequence comes from Umbra pygmaea, assembly GCA_016801145.1. Classification (NCBI taxonomy): domain Eukaryota; kingdom Metazoa; phylum Chordata; class Actinopteri; order Esociformes; family Umbridae; genus Umbra; species Umbra pygmaea. The sequence continues at coordinate 12,830 of JACXGM010000313.1, forward strand.
CCGCATTCCAAATTATTAATTTAAACAGATTTTCCTAAATAGTCGATGCAAATGACAGTCAATATAATTTACAATATAATTTAAGTCACCAACCGTCAGGGTGTAAGTCGGATTTCATTGAACAAACCACCCAATGAAAACAGTATTTTTTTTAAAATAATAAACTCCAAATGCACTGTTCCAAATTATTATGCACAACAGAGTTTCAAAACATTTTAATAGGTTTTAAAGAACTGAAAATGTCATTTGTTGAATTTGCAGGATTAGGAGGAAACATCTGAAATATAAATAAATATATATTAATAAATTTACTGAAATCAAAAGCTATTTCAATCAAACACATCTTAATAGGGAGAGTAACATGTTAACATACAGTTGAACCCCTTCTTTGATGTCACCTTCACAATTCTTGTTTTGCCAGCAAAAGAGGGACCTACAAAACCCAATATTAGGCAGGTGGTCGTAATGTAATGGCAGATCTGTGTATTTAAATATATCACCATCCATAATGTATATAAAAAATGTTTTATATCAGGCTATACTTTTTGGGCCATATTGCCCAGCTCTACTTTCCATGTTCTACCTGTCCCGCAGGTGTGATGTTCAGAGGTACTGATCCTGTGCAGGTGTTGTTACACGTGGTCCGCCACTGCAAGGATGATCAGCTGTCCTTCCTGTCTCCCTGTAGTGCTGTCTTAGGCATCTCATAGTATGGACATTGCAATTTATTGCCCTAGCCACATCTGCAGTCCTCATGCCTCATTGCAGCATGCCTAAGGCATGTTCAAGCAGATGAGCAGGGACCCTGGGCATCTTTCCTTTGGTGTTTTTGAGTTAGTGTCCTCTGTTTTCATAACTGTGACCATAATTGCCTACCGTGTCTTACCAACAGTGCATGTGCATGTTCATGGTGTATGTTCATTCATTTTTTTGGTCATTGAACACACGTGGAGAACATTGTTTAAACTCTTTACAATGATAATATGTAAAGTTATCTAGCTTTTTATGGATTATCTTTAAAATACTGAAAAAGGGACTTTTTCGCTGAGCGTACATGTACTAATGAGTTAAGGGGGAACTCTTGTGTCTAACCAACAAGAAAGGTCCGTGAGTAATGAAAGGTATTGCATTAGAGTTCCCAGGGTTTTCGGCAGGACAGCATTGAATTGGTCATAAAACAAAACAGCAGCGCCACATGACGGCCGTGTGGGACTCCCACAGGAAGCGCGGTTGGATCAATAGTCAGGAAGTCGGAGCTGCATCACACCACCCAGACACTACCATGAAAAGGCTACCCCCAAAACGTTCAGTAAAGTAATGGTGGACTGATCAATCATATCAAGTGCTATGCATAAAGTGTCTTATATGGGAGGGTGAGAAAGTTACAGTACGATAACTTAGAGATATTTCTGTCCAAAACTGAAACCGTTCTGTGTGGCGAAAAGTGGTAAACCTAACAGTCCATCAACACACATCTACAATGAAGGTTGATAATAGCAGTAACATGCTGGGATGCGTCTCGTCAGCATAGACTGTAGGCATCTCATTAACATTGAAGGAAGAATGGCTAAAGAAAAAGGAGGAAATTACCTTTTTAGCAGGACAATGATCCTAAGAACGAGGCCAAAGCATTTTAGTGGCACAAAAACATTTACAATCTGTGGATCTATTTGAAATGAGGTCCACAAGCGTTAAGCTGAACAATCTGGAGCAAATCTGCCAAGACGAATTGGCCAAAATCACTCCAACAATATATGCATAGATGGAACCTACTTCTCCAAAGCCTCTTAATTCAGAGTGTTTATGTGTACTGTATATTCAGCTGATAAAGGCCCTCAGCAAGTCTTGAGTTCAGATCATTATCAGTCTCTTTTGTCTTGGTTATAAACAGTGGCGTGTATTCATGGAAGCCAAGGAAACTCAAGTTTCCCCAGAGATTTCCCCAAAAACAAAATATACAATTTCTCTTATTTTCCTTCTTTTTCATTAGTGCTTGAACCTCCAACGTGAGAAGAAATTGACAGATTATCAGCACCACTGTTTCTCAGTAGCAATTTATTTCATGTTATCTGGCAAGAAAATCTCTAACATGGTTTCGCTGTACCAATTCAATAACTAATGCCAGTTCATCCTGCATACTCAATGAGGCGTGGTCTGACCTTGTTTTGGGGAAAATGAGGCACGAGTGCACTCCGCGTGCTGCAACTGTATGGCACCAAAGTCCCATATTGAGAATGCTAGCAGGTTCTGGAACTTTCCAGTGGCAACCAGTGGGGCAAACCATGCCCCTACACAGCTGTATCCTGTCAGGACCTCATCTGAGAAGATTTAATGAGGTTCCAGGAGAGCAGGTTGGGGGAGATGCTGAAGACAAGGCTGATGGTGGTGTGTGCCAAGCCATTCTGCTCTTGAGGCCCCAATGCCACAGAAGCAAAAATAGATAGAAACAAAAAGAAGAAGGGTTGAGAGGACACCAAAACTATGTCTGCCTGAGCCCATTCCTCCCAACACACCACCGATAGGCCACACCCGAGAAGACGCAGCCACAGCTGGAGTGCGGTATGTCTTTGTTTTTTTCTGACCTCCTCCCCTGTTACATCTGTTTACCTGCAAAATGCCCTCCCATGCTCTATATCATTGTTTTGATTATTTTATGTGTAAGCATAAGTAAGTAATTGCAAAATGGCCAGTCTTGAGTAAAACAATTGTATAAATATTCTTATTAAATATCATAATATAAAGAAAGATAATTGTAATGGCTAAACCGTAAATTTAGGAAATGTAACATTATCAGGGAATAATGTATGCCAATTAAGCTTAACATTACAAAAAACAACTGTGGGCAGTGACAGACTGGGAACGAATAACGGCCCTGGCACTTCCATCCACCGGCGGCCCCGTTGGGGGGGCAAGGGGGGGTGCGCAGCACAAGGACGTTGCTGCTGACGCTTGAAAATGTGCAGAGGGAACTAATATAGGCTGCCGTTTACAGTTACAGGGGCCGCATGGCTGTGGCAATCATGCGCTCTGATTGGCCGGCCGGCCGAAGACAGTCTCCCCCACAAATTACTAAAATGTAATTATATACATTATACAGGACTGGAGTATAATTTACTGGATTGGAGTTCATTATACTTGTCACGGTTAAAGGTAAGGTAAGCAGGTGGCAGGAGCGTTCCTCAATGGTGAAGGTTTTTTTTTAACTAAGAATACAGGGAGAAAGAACTTCCCCTACAAAATAACTCTATTTACTGTACTTGAAAACTCAGAACATTAGACTTTCATAAAGACTGTAGTACATACCACTGACATGATACAATGACCAGCAATATCAGTGGAAACAGAAGGGATTGAATAATGAACTAAAGACTAATGTAACACAGCTGGGAACACTAACCAAAGCCACTAAACACAGGGAAAAAAATATAAGGACATACAAAGACACAGAAGGGCAAAACCGAAACCTGGACTGGTTTAAATGTTTAGTTGATACAGAGTACACTGTCGACATCAATCAGCCTACTGACCACACTATGGTTCATGCAGTCAAGCAAACATCTGTGCAGTTTTGCATTGCAAGTGTGTTTCTTTGAATAATTTTTCTGGAGACATTTATATCCATCAAAAGCCACAATGTGCAGTCTTGTCTGGGAAAGAAACATTATGAATATGGGCAGACTTACATGCAGGTGCTGTCATTAAGGCTATAATTAATAAAACTGTGACATTTATACTCGTTCCCACAGTAATTGGATAGTAAAATACATTAGTAACCATGAAAAAGCCTAAATTAATTAATTAAGAAAATGAATATAAATGCAAACACTAACTTCTACTAATAAATAAAATATTTGCTTACGTTGTTTTTTGCATATGTGGTTTAAACACCTTAAAACGTTGTTCTGTACATTACCTTGGAAAAATGAACTCATTGCGACGTCCATTATAAGGTTTGTACAGAATATCATTGTTTATCCCTAAATCTTTTATAAACTGTTCACTTGACACAGTCGTGCGCTGTCAAAGTGTCAGATTCATTTCAGTCACATTTAAACATTAAAACATGATATAGAAAAAATTATATGGTTTTTGTAGTTGAACATAATCAGAAACATGCACTTAATATTATTTAGTGATTGTTTTAGGGAGTCACATTTAAGCTGGCATGCTATTCCAATGAGGATTCTTCAAGACTTGAGTCAGCGATGTAAGATAGGCCTGTGTGCTAGCTAACTTCAGGTTGAATGTTGGGTTTTCAGTCTCACGATGGCTGGTTTACTTGTCACCAGTTTACATTGCCATGGTAATTTACGATGTACACCTAACCTTCTCTAGAGCAGATTAAATTTGAGATAACAGATCAACACAAATTAACGCACCGCCTACTGACCAATTCTCGATTGAAAATGGCGGCAAGATAATTTTTTTTCCTTTTGACTGAAATATGCGGCTCTGGTAGACTTGTCCATGCCTGCTATTGGTCATATGGTGCATAAACCAGCCTTTTTTCTACGAATGCACTTGTTGCTAGATTGGGAAAACCTGGTTTGATTTAACAAATTGATAACCACTGTCGCGACACGGCGTATGAAGGATTGCAGTTGTTAGGCTTAGTGAATCCAGCTAACAAAAATAAATCCTGGGCATATTGAACTTGCTTCGTAGTATAGGAATCTAGTCATATTTCTACCTATGCTGCATCTCTTGTAATAAAGTATATGCAGTAGTTAATCTAAGGCAACACTGTTTTCCCCTTTTCATAGACCTATCAAAGGTATGCTTCTGTAATTCAGATGCATTCCTTATGCAAGGTTGTGTTTAAATGGTTTCAAAATCAATTGTGTATATACTGATGGTGTTCAGCACATGAGGAAAGGTATCCTGAAGGTCCCCAGTGATTTTTTAGTGGCGAACAACACATGTTTAACCTGCTGCTGTATGCCAACAATATTGCTCCCACTGTTAACTAGTCTCTCTCTGAACTACAGTTGGCTGTAATAGTTTTAAAGAAAAACAATTTTATTGACCTTACATTTGATTAAAATAAAGTATTTTTTGGAGCATACATAATCAATCTAAGCATAGTTTGTACGTATTTATGAATAAATGAATGAGTGTGTGTGTGTGTGTGTGTGTGTGTGTGTGTCTAGAGTGTTTTGCTGATGTTTGTCCAGGACAGTAGTGGGACTCTAATGAGTATGTATGGCCCTGAGCCTAGCTCTCGTTTTCACTCCTCTGCTCCCCTGCCGAGATTTTCACTTATGTCAATCTCTCTTCGTTCACTCTCTCTCCAGTGTATCACACACACAGTGATTCATTTTTTATCCCCCCCCCCCCCCCACAGCTTGCTGGTATGTTTCTGTGGGTTGGTAAGGTGAAGGGTCATAGGAAAGCATGCTCCCTGCATATTGATATTTCAGCTGCAGTTTTAGTGGGACTGATCTATAATATATCTGTTTCTCTCTCTCTGTCCTTCTTTTTCTCTTTCTCTTGAAAGAACCCCTTCCACATGTTTCCATCTCTTTGTGACCAGCCAGCAGGTTAATGAGTAATCTGTTACAACAAAAGGTTACTGTAATTTGTTACCCACAACAACATTATATTCTGATTACAGCTACTAGATTATTTATAAAAAGTAGATGATCATTTATTGTACTACTTTTAACATAGAAAAGGTTTTCTAACAAAAGCTTTTGGTATTGCAAAAGTTTGAACACATGAATGTGTTCAATCATGTGTTCAACATAAGCATGTGATCATGTTTATGTTAATACAGGAGAATATGTCTGAACTGAAATCACAATGTTTAAAGAACTACTAATCCCAGGCTACATATTCACAGAAGATGAGTGCATGCCAGTGTTCATGTTTAAGTTAATACAGGAGCATGTGTCTGAACTGAAATCACAACGTTTAAAGAACTACTAATCCCAGGCTACATATTCACAGAAGATGAGTGCATGCCAGTGTTCATGTTTAAGTTAATACAGGAGCATGTGTCTGAACTGAAATCACAACGTTTAAAGAACTACTAATCCCAGGCTACATATTCACAGAAGATGAGTGCATGCCAGTGTTCATGTTTAAGTTAATACAGGAGCATGTGCACTGAGATCACAAGGCTTAAAGAACTATAATTCATGCTCATTAATTTGCAAAACTCCCCTGGTATAGCTTAGTGTATTATTGATGGAACTATCGATATCACTTGGCCTTTCATATATTAGCTGATTCAGAATCCCGCTGCTGCACTCTCAATAATTTTTGCTTTACTGATTGGGGTAATAATTTCCTTTTGACAAAGCCATCAATGGTGGATTTGAAGTGCAGTCTAAACCTGGGTTTCCTAAACCTGTTCCCTGGGAAAACCAGATGTTTCACCCATTTGAAGGCCTGAACTGACACATGATTTAGCCGGTCAAATAGTACCAAGCCATTTACTAATTGAACAAGTTCAGAGCTACAAGAAAATTGTGAAATGTGTGCTATTGGTCACCCAAGAGTTGCCCTAGCCTAAACAACCTATCCATCATTCTTTTTTGCAACTCATGCACCCTGACAGGTTGTGAAAAATGCACACAAGCCACAGTTTGCTTTCAGGCCAATATGAAATATACATGTTTGAGCTACCTAAATTATTTTGTCTAAGTACAAGAGTGGGCCTTATATTGGCCAATCTTATTCATGCTGATTAATTAATGAAACATTTCTACCGGCCTAAAAGACACATAATGACTCGCTATTGAGATATCAATGTCACCAACTGTAACCCCAGCCCAGTGAGGGCTGGCATTAACAGAGACTATGAAATGACTCCTTATATATATTAGTTTAATTTCCATGTATTTTGTTTTATAACAGTGCATTCCATGAAGGTTTTGTTTTAAATGTACATGTCCCTTTAAGGAATGTGACACCTCTCTCTAGTTTAGGCATTTGCTAAGATAGAGTTCAGTTTAGGTTAGGTTGGTATCTTGCAGATCTGTTGATGAATGACTACTTTCAGCCGTGTTCTATTAGTTAGTTAAGCTTCCTGTATATAAAGGCTGGCCAAACTAGAGAGAGGTGTCAGTCATTGCAATATTGTCACTGCGTAACTCTGCTCACTTGTAAGACAATGCTGTTGGGGAACTGCTAATATGTAAGTTGTGCGAATTTGAAAAAGGAATAATCTCTCTTAAAGAAAACCCCTAAAATCTGGAAGCCCAACTGCGTTTGGTACATAAAATATACATTTTGTATGATAAATTTCAATTGTGTGGTTTTAAACATACCTTTTCTGACATCTATGCTAATGTGAAAACAAAAAAAACAGATTGCTTTTCCAGCCAAGTGCTAGTGAGACATCGCTTTCAAAATGCAATCTTCTTCTAAATTAATCTTTATCTATCACAACATACCATCGCTCTATCAATTATATATTCTTATTTTGATATCCCTTCCTGATTGAGAATATATTATTGACAGAACAACATGTGAATATAAAAATAATTCTGCATTTAGTTTTTTAACAGTTGAACACGCCCTCACAGTGTCGTTGATAGATAGGTAAGAAAATATACGTTTTAAACCATGCAACTGACTGGAGTTGTGGATTTTCTTTGTGAAAGAACATTTGTTTTTCACACAAATTAAAGTTGTTTCACACAGTAGTATCAATGCAATAATCTGCACAGACCCATATAACCTATTGAAGTAAAAATTTGCGCTAGCTCAACCATGTTCTCCCGGAATGAGAGAGCTGACGGATGAGGGAGAGGGTCAAATAATTACTTTGACTACTTTAACTAATTTAGGAACATAGACAAATTATATAATTTTATCATGGTTCCCCTTTAATTCCCCATGGTGGAATTTAATTAAAATAATATACCATAGAGTATGTCCAAGACATAACCAATGTTGCAAATATCTATCATTGTTGGAAATTACTGATTTATAATTATTTATTCAAATACAATAGCAAAGCCCTTTTTAGGCCTAATGATGATGTATTTTAGCTCATCCATAATTAATCATGTTTTGACGATCATTTCTTATCATTGTAATTCCACCTCAGTGAATGAAGGTATCAATCTTTATTAAAGCTCATGAAAATTTCCGAGCGACCCCAAAATCTTGAATGCTACTCTAACTAAAATGTCTTATTGCTTAATGCTCCATTACCCAGATGAACAGTTATTGGTCTATTAGAATCAGATCAACTTTGTAACACCAATGAATCCAAAATTCCATACTGCCTAAGAAAGGCATTAATGTTCTGTTCATACAGCTCTTTCATAAAATGGGGCATGATAAAACGTTTAAACAATTATTGTCTTATCTCATAATTGTGACATTTTGATAAAACAGTGAACTCACAATATTAACTGCCCTGGTCTTTAACAAAACGTATAGTGTTTTCATTCATTATTTCGGGGCCGCGTTTTGACAGTCTATAAATAAAGCAAGATCTAGTGTCTGTCAGGATGAGCAAGCAAACATAATAGGTTGAGGATAGAGTTAGATAGTCAGTGACAGCAAACAAATAGGCCCCAGGGACTTGACAGGAAAGTCATCAGAGTCCTACATGCATTTAGTAATAGATCAAAAACATACCGAAGCATTGCTGAATGAGACAGACAAATCAGATACTAGAATACCCCTAAGTCAAAGTATTTTTTATATGAAGTAAATTATCAGACAATGCCTAAAATATAAAATCCCAAAACTGCCATGAGCAAGCTTGGGGATAAAATAGTAAGGAATAACTCAGTGTTGAAATGTAGGGAAACTGACGAAACTCATGTAGGGACAATAACACTATGTTAATTATAAAAGGGCTCAAAGTCAATTCAGGTAATACATGTACAATGTTATCTTAGATAGAGACAGAAACATTTAAATTAATGCTCTTATGGTACCACTATCATCTGAAAGAAAAGTGGCTCACATTGTTTGTACGGGGGTCTATGTGGTGAATGGCTTTCATTTCAAAGACGTTACAACAGGGTTGGTTTTAGCAAACAACACATCAACCAACTTATATAACAGGAACAAAGTCTTCAAAATTCTCCTCTCCTCACAGTTTTTTCCTCACTCATATTAGCAGGTGAAAGCCCCTAATTTGTCCATGTGATGTTTGAATTAAAATATTTAGCAGCTACCAAACTGATTGGTTCAATGGGTAAAATTATTCACATTTTGATTGGCCATATTGTAAAACCACCTACGTAATGCAGTGAGATTTCCATTTCACACGGTTACCCACTTCTTGCCATTAGAATACATTGTGAATTGCATAGAGATTCTGGAATGCAGTGTTTTATTACAGTATATGGTTCCAGACAGTGTTGTGCCTGAACGCATTCATTGAACGATATTTCATGAACTCGTTCTTATTTTGGGCGAACGTGAACTGAACGTAGGCTACTGTATTACTGCCTGAGGAACGTTACTTTGAACTTGTTCATTCTGGTGTCTGTGAAAGGCAAGCTTTTAATGAATTTATCGATTATCTCACGAACCAAATTTATCGATTATCTCACGAACTGGCAGCATCTCCAATTTTTCCTGTGAGTGGGGTTTTGTACCATTAGCAGGTTAATTTTTTTATTTTTGTCAGGGCTGTTTCTGTACTATGATTTGCTCTAAAACCTGACTGAAACTTTTCTAGAATGTTGTTATCATTCAGAAATGTGTTCAGTTGGTGAAAAACTGCTTTCTCAAGCACCTAACTTAGAAAAGTGATGTTTGATATTGGTCTATAGTTGCTTAGTACCTCAGAGTCTAGTTGTGGTTTCTTAAGAAGTGGCTTTATAACAGCAATTTTGTATGCATTTGGGAAGACCCTATATTCGAGAGATTTATTTATAATATTTAGAACAGGGCATGAGATGCTATTAAACTTTTTTCAAAAGAGTGGTCGGGATAGGGTCTCTATGTGAAGAGAACGAGGTGCCAGTGGCGGCCTCCTCGCACAAAGGAGCAGATACCGGTCCTGCTGCTGGGTTGATGTCCTTCTACGGTCCTGTCCAGGTCTCCTCAGAATTACAGGCCATCTTCTGATATATCCTCCATGCTCTTGAGAATGTACGGGGAAACACAGCCACAACCTTCTTACGACGCCACGTATGGATGAGGCATCCTGGAGGAGCTAGACTACCTATGCCAACTGAATGGGCTGCAGGTACCGCCTCATGCTACCAGTATAGGGACAAGCACACTAGCAAAATGCTAAACTGAAGCAGAATCAGCCAGGAAGGGTAAGGAGAGAGCAATTGTCTGTGGCCACCACCTGCAAAACCATTCCCTTTGTGGGTGGTTGTCTTGCCGTGGCCTCTCCAGTGCACTTGTTGTCACGTACATTTGCACCGGATCAGTTGACACTGATTCACAATTGCTTATGCTTTCTAACTAAACAAATTGATAACCCTGAAGTTGAATTGACCTGGTGTTCTGCAACAGTATTGCATACTGTATTTCCTTAAAACAAAAATCCACAAAATCCACACAGAGTTGATGATAACTGTAAACAACAAAAAATAATAACAATGTTGCAGTTGTGGCTTGGGTGTACAATGATGACGGATTTGTAGTCAAAGCTTAAACCCATGCCTATTGCACTGGAACTTCTCCAAATTGTCATACCAACTAATACATGCCAGGATGTTCTACCAGACCTTCTATGCAATTAGCTACTAGGAGGTATTGTGTCCTAAAAAGAAATGTAGTAACGTGCATTATTCTTCCCAAAATAAACAATGAAGACATGTCAGTTTAAACATTTAGATATACTGGCAAGTATAATCAATATAGTGGAGTTTTAGCAGTAACAGTGGACTACCAGAATGTCAGTTTCATCTCCAGGAAAAAGGAGTTCTTATCTATAATTTATAGAAGATATCATCTCTGCCTCAAAATGTACAGTTATATGAAGCATAATCACTGCAATAAGTGTCCCAGCTGTGCCTGGGTATTTTTCTAATGATGGACATTGTCTGCTGACTGAATGTCGTTTGATAATGACCTCTAGACTAGGTCTAGACTATTACCACAATCATTTACACAATTAGAATACACAATCGAAATGCATTTAATTAAAAAATTATCATTAGAATTTAAATTTTCATACAGCAGTCACAAGAAAATCTAGATGTGCATTTGAACAAGGAAAGTAAATACACACTGACCAGTGGCTAGACTCATGCAGCTTACAAATAAAGGAAGGAAGCATGAGGTAGAGTTAACCCTGGGGCATTTCAGCGCCCCATCTTCCACGATGGTGGAATAGCTGTACAACCTGATTTGATCAGAGCGAGACAGTGAGAGCCATTTAAGTAAACATTTTGAGTTACCCCTCTAGAAAATGTCTGAGTTGCTTTGTAAAGGAGTGCAGTAGCATAAAATGACTGAGAACAGCTAGGTAGCCTTGTTTCGCCTGTGGCAAATGGACAACCGTGCACAGTGTACTGCATGTCAGCATGAGGGGTGAAATTCTCTGAGGATATCACCTTCAACCACTAAAAGTGTGAAAATGTCTACAGTCCACAATCTAAAAACATAACTGTGACTTTAAATTCTGACCCTCTCTAGAAACAGTGTTACTAGTGCCAACAGATTTACAAGTCACTCTCCTCACCAACTACCCCCATCTTAGCATCTGGTTCTGCACATCTATAGAAAACCCACAGATTTTACACCAACAAGCAAGGCATCACCCTTTTCCCTGCTTTCGTCTGTAAGTAAAAATGTGTCTTTACAGAGAGTAAGACACGGTGAAGCTCACCGAGATAGAAGGAATGAATGAGGTATTCCATGAGGGTTTTCTACTATGCAATAGCAGTACAGCCTGATTCGAGTGAGACAATGAATACTATTTAAGAGAATGACCCCAATAAAACAATTTTAGTTTTTTTACAAAGGGGTGTGATTGAATGAAATGACTGGGAACAGCTAGCTATGCATGTTTCGCCTCTGGCAAATTGACTACCTGACACAGGGAGTGAACGGCCTGTCAGTGTACAGGGTGAAATGCTCTGAAGTTACCTGACACAGCGAGTTGGAATATTGTGCTACCTCAGTCTTGATTCCATATTTTAGCCTACAATTTGCCCCTCAGTCCTGTCTACATTGTGTTGTGTTGATGATTTTGCTGTGTATCAGCACAGAAAACAACATAAACAGCACGTGTAGCAAGGGATTAATATCACACAAATTGACATTTTATTGGAATAAACTTCTTATTTTGACTGGCCTTCACACAGTAGAATGACGGGTTCAGTTACAAATTGTAGGTTTTACATTAAATGTTATGTACTGTATGACTATAACAGACAGAGGTTTAACACAACAACTGGATAGAAGAAATATTGTTATGCAAAATTAAGTGTACATAAATAGCTAGAGGGTGGATACTGTATTAGAATGTGGTTTCCAATGCTAACTGGGTATAATACATGTACCTCGTGAGAGGGAATTGATAGCGACAAGGGACTGTGGAGGCACGCATCAAGCAAGAAACATGTGAAATGCATGGTACTTTGGATATAAAGACAAGTGCACAGACAGAAGAGACTTCAACACTTCTGCACAGTTTGCAAGTAATTGTATGTACTGTATTTGTCATCGATTGTAGACATTGCGAAATTTCTTGCTGTTAACAAGCTTCCCCTCAGGGGAACTTTGAATGCAATTGATGTGAGTGGGGGACAGTGGAATATTCCTGGCGATGTATGATGATAAGGGAAGGACAAGGAACTTGCTAGAAGAGTGAGCACATTTTCAAGTAAATACTAATAATAATCACACCCCAACCGTCAAATTGTTTTAATCGTTGCCATTGACAATATGTGCTCAAAAATTCAGTTGTTTTCGACCCATGTAGTGAAATTCAATTGAAATGTTCTCACAGCCAGTCGGGTCTTTATTACCATCCACTGTAAGTCTCTACCTTGAATCACCTATAGTTCTTTAACAATTTCCTCTTTAACAACTTCACTCATGAGTCCAATTATTTTAATTGAATTTCACTACACACATCATTGACATATTACACATATTGTCAATGGCAACGATTAAAACAATTTGACGGTTTATTGCTGACTGACTCATCGCTGACTGACTTGACTGTCACATCTAACACACATTGGCCTTAGAACTAAGATGATATTAATTCAGGTACGACAGGGCTATTGTGAAGTCTGGTAAAAATGGGGGCATGCAAACAGTTGTGCAGGACAGTTGAAGTAGCATGGTCCATATGTGCACTACTTTAACCATCAGCTACATTTGGTTGTAATAGATACTTTGTCCTCCAAGGGTGCATTGAAAGACTTTTTCAACATCTGTAAATCCCTTTACACGTTTCTCAGGAAAGCAACTGTGGCTGCGCAATACACAGGAGAGAAACTGAAATGGCTTCTTAAGCAGAGATGGACTGGTCATCTGGCCAGGGTGGCCACATTGATTGTCATTAGGAATTCCCTTGTTCACATCATCCACCTGCTCACAGAAATCGAGAGTACCTGCCTCTACAGTATGGAGGTGCAACTAGAGGCCGTGGGCCTATTTGTTTCCAGGCCGGACTTCAGATTCATTGTCTTCATTCTTCATAGTTCACAATGTCCTCAGCCTGCTTGACCCCCCTTCCAATTTACTTCAGGCTAAAACAACTGACCAGTACAATGAGTAATCTGCAGTGGTGAAGACTTTTTTGGAAAAAACTGTGAATTGACAAGTTATGGAAGATATCCAAGATTACAGACAATCCTGTTCCCAGCAAACAGCATAGAGTAGCAAGTAGTAATCCAAAATGCTATGTGGTCAAAACTAAAACTACTGTAACTACAGTGAGCCAGCAAGTATACGGTGATGAGAGCAAATGCAAAAGTCAGTTTTTTAGCACACTAGACTGTACTGGGGGAAATGTTTGCTAGAATGAAAAATGGACTGGTTACAGGGATCCTGGCGCAATCCCTCTGGATATTTTTTAACATTATTCCCATATTGTCATCCCAGACTTCTATCAACCTATATGCAATCACACACCCGCCCAGTCAGGCCGACACGGGAGACGGGAGGAACACAACCTTCTCCGATCATATTTTGGGTATGCCCCTCCCCTGACCCGGTGGGAGACAGAGAGAGAGGAATGGGTGGATGTTGATGAACGAGAGGTGCAGAGGAACATGACAGAGTCTCTCCAGAGGTTTTGGCTATTCAACGAGCAGTACACCTACCCTCTTCCCACTAGTCAGGTCCAATGGGGCTACAGCCAGGTGGGTTCACATATGAATTTTTTTAGGGGTGCTATCCCATTGAGGACAGTGTTCCGGCAGTCCTTCTGGCAAGCAACTCTTCTGTCTCAGGTGGCTACAGCCGACCCATCATCAACTCTTCTATCTTAGGTGGCTACAGCCGACCCATCCCACCTTGGGAGAAGACAGGATTGGTGCAGATTGACAGAGGGTTATAGCACAGCCCTCCTACAGGTGCTGGTACAGCCTGCAAAGCCATCAGCTACACCATCACTGTAGGCAGAAGAGCTGTCTGCCACATCACAGCTGGGGGAGCAGGCAACACCTCAGTTGGGAGAGCCGGCTACACCGCTACCAGATGCCATGCCTCCAACAGCCTGCGTGACCCCTCTCCAGTTCCGGGTGGGTCTGCCTCACGGGTGCTGGCTGACTCAGCCCCTGCACCGATACCTGTTGCTCCACCCTCTTCACCGGTGCCGACTCAACCTTTGTGCCTGTGCCGGGACCTTATAATCCGGTCAATTTTCCTGTGCTGTTGGTGACATTTCGGACATTATTCTGTATTCTTATCCCGGTCTTCTATTAATGTCTATGCACACACACACACACATGCACCTGCACATCTTTACATCGTTATCCTGCTCACCGGTTTCATGTCTGTTAATTGCTCCCCTTATATATTCTCAGTTGTTTCAAGATTCTGTGTGCTTTAATGTGATTTTTGTATCCTGTTGGTTAGTGGTGCTGTTGCACATTTCTTTGACTGTATGATTATAGGTCCTACGTGTTAGGCAAGGGTTTGGTTATTTTTGGGTACCGGCGTTTTGCTTTCCTGAAAAAAAACTAATATGAAGCAGGTTCCACTCCTGCTTCAGTCTCCTTCACAAATCCCAGATCATTACACTATTGCTGAAGGAGTGTAAGTTGATTTGAGTACAGAGCAAACTTTTAAATGGTGAGGACCATTCTCATGCTTCACTTTTTTCCTGTGACTTCTACACAATGCTTATAGGCCCAGGGTTTCTTTCATTGCCTACATCAACTGTTCTTTATATTTAGGGATACTATGCTGTCGATATCAAAACGAATTGATAAGCTACAGAGTAACGAAAGTATATTACTTTTTCTAAAATGTATTTCAAGAAAAGTTTTATCGGGAGTACATGGAGCGGCAGGTATTTTGACCTTTTTCTCTTTTTTGTAAAGAATGAAAATGAATGTTAAAACTCCATCTGCTCAAACACTCTACTGCTCAGTAAGCCAGAGATTCTCTTAAACCAAACAGATGAATGTGAATCATAATAAAGTCGATAATACAGTTTGAGGCGTCTGAATTCTTCTGTTACCCGACTCCAGTGTTAGTGGAACACGGCAGCACCAGGCGAAAGAAGTGACTAGGGGACTGTTTCTCTCAAAATGCTTGTGGCAATGTGGTGTTTCCCTGATGTCTCACAGACCTATGTATATTTAATTTAACCGGCACCCAGGAGTCCTCTCTAAGCTGCTCCAGTCAGCCTATAGAAGCATTTTGCAAGCAGAGGCACCATGTTAGCAGATGTTGCCGGGAGAGGCCATTCTGCAGATAGCCTCGGCTGAAATGACTCAGAGGCCCAAGGGAGCCGTTACTGGGCCAACCACACCATACAGAGCAGAACATGTCTTGGTGGCTGAAGCCAAGTGTGGAATGGATGGATAGTACTGCAGTGTGGATAGCTGTTCTTGTAACCTTTGACTAGCAAGATTTCAGCAGCAGCCAGCCATAGTGAGTCTATCTATGCAAGCAGAATTGCAGCCGGGTAAACAAATGAAAACACTGCATATAAGTGAAAACATGGTGAAATTGGCAGAATTTAGGTTGTGTGTTAATATTGCAGCTTCGTAACAGAGGAAGCTACTTTCTGTACTTTTTTCAAAAGGTTCCAGTCTAGTTTTAGACTTGATCATTTGTGAATGTGTTAAATGAATTTCGTCACTTATGCTTCCTCACCTCTACCCCTTAAAGTGGCTTTTGACACCAGGAATCACCTCATTCTTTTGCATTCTTTTGTTCCACAAGGCCAAGTTTTTCTCTGGTTTAGGTCCTATTGGAATCAGTATACATTTTATCTGTCTGTCATCTGACAAATTGTTTCTCAAATGTTTGTCTCTGGGATATCATCCTTCCCCAAAATGGCTTACCTTGGCATATTGCAGTGTAATTCTGCTTCTTGTCACAACTGGATTTTAATCCTAGTCGTGGCAGTCCAGTTATGACTGGGGACTCTGCTAACGGTCGTTGAAATTGGTACAGGGCTGGCCGGGTTCGATAGGTGAATAGTGTCAAAGGGCTAGCACAGAAGCAGTGTATGACCTGTGGGCTCTTTAATATGTATGTGAAATCACCCAAAACATGGCAGAATTGTACTGCAACTAAAGCAAAAGCGCACACCGCTCTATCTAATTCACTTAGCCTGCTGAGCCGGCGGAAAAAGCCCCTTGGGTCGGCAGAAGGCGATTTGTCCCACTCACTCTGTGTCAAAACACATGATAGAGAAGAATACAGCAGTTACACGCCAGCCACCAGTCATTTTACCATTTTTCTCTGGTCTCATTTTAAAGTCCTCGTGATGAAGCATGATGGAGGGCAGGTGAGTTGGGGCAGCGCTGAGCCTCTCCTGGAACATTCCAGGGCTTTCCTGAGCCTTTTCCTTCTGCTTGGAATGTTTGCTGTCCATGGTCTTGAACTCCCGCCGGCTCTGTCTTTGGTCCTGGAGCGTACTCTTGTCTGGCTGGAACCACGTGACAATAGTCAAACACCAATTACCAGATTGCTAATCCTCCCACAGATGTACTTCTTTGTCTTCCGTTTTGAACGAGCAGTGTGATAAGAATTGTTGGCTTGGTGCTGTGCTTGGAAAGCATGTGATCAATCTTGGAACATCCCAGACCTGCAAATGGTTGCCGACCTGACAAGGCTTTAAAAGGGATTTGGACGTAACAATTCCGGAGGAAAGAAAAACAAAAATGAAAAATAAAAAAACAAAGTCTTAGCTAGTAATAGAAATAGAAATGCTTATTTCAGGTCTCTTGACACAAATTATTCTGCAGTAAACTACATTGTTTAAAAAGATTTTCCGGGTTTGTTGGAAAATCTGGTACTATCCACATAAACATCATTCACACACACAGTACACACACAAACAGCCAGAAACCAGGCCAGCTGACATCCTTTACCAAAAGATTAACTACAGTACTATCTGTCTGAGTCTAAATTACATTTTTTATGCTTTAAAACACATTACAGATTCCCATTACTCTGACAAGGATCAGTAGAATGGTATAAATGTACAGCTATTATTATTTTATTTTTGAACACTCAGTCTATGCAAAATCTTTAGCAATTTTCTGGATTTTCATCTAAGGCATGAAGCATTTCCTATTGGAAATTAACCTACTGTTTGCCAAAATTACTAGCCGTCTGACAAAAGTTGGATCTTGGATCATGTTTGCTGAATATTTGCTGATTTCTACTGCAATGTGTCCATCTGCTGACCTGTAGGAAATCACACATGAGAAAGGTAGACCTATAGATCGATGTGAAATGTTTCCCTGCCTAGCTGCACAGTGCTACATTTAGCCTGCTTCAGCCAACACTGCATTTTTAAAGATTGATGCTGAAGTAAAGCACCTGGAAGGGGGGGGGGCATGTCAGTCAAGTGCTAAACGGAAAGAGTCACTATTACTTTGACTCACGCTATGAACAGCCTGTGGCAATTTATGACAACAATCCAACCTATTTTATGACAGCAATCCTAGCAGACCCAGGGTAGAAATATTTTTTCAGATATTTAAATGACTCTTCAGAACACTAACACAAATATTAAATGTTGGTCTGATTTAAGTGCTGCTAAATTAGCACCTAATGAAGGGCAACCTTGGAGTACTTGGATCACTAAACCACCAAGTCTGAATACAACACATTGAGAAATGTATTAATTTAAAAAGACATTCAAAAAGATGGACATACTATTTTTAAGCCACACATCTTGATTTTGAAAAAAAAAATTCTGTATGGGATTCTCCTTGTTCATATCTTTTAAGTTAACCTTGCCTTTGTTTATTCGATTTTTTTCATGAGAGATAAGTTTTGGCACATCTGTTCCGTGTGAGGGGGTTTAGAAATGGACATGTACTATATGATTCTTCTCCATTGGTGAACCAGTTTTGGAATGACAGGGCAGGCTTATTGTTGAAATCCCAGTACACTAACAACCATGTTACCTATCTGGCAATGTTGGGAATGAACACAGTGTTCTACTTCAATTGAGAATCAATAATGTATTTTTTATTATCGTAAATATCCATTAGAGAAAGAGGTTTCAGTGTGTATTACTAACTAGCTCACTGGCACAGGCAAGACACCGGTCACTGGAAAATAAGCCTATATTCACAACAAAAATAATACATAAATACATGAAAAGCAGTGTTGCTTTTGTAAACAGCGAGGAGAAACTCTGCACTAGCTTTTTCAGTGACATCGTGTGCTAGAAGAAAGGAGCCACCGAAGACAGAAACTTGTTCCAGGTCACACAAGTAGAGAGACAGGATGGCTCATTCTAGCTGCCCCAGTGAAGCAGACAATGTTCCTACAAGAACCATGTGGAATAGTCACTTCAATGTTTTTTAGAAGTTTTACATCTTTTGTCCTCCAAAAAAATATGACATTGATTACGGTGAACGGGTGAAATGTGGATATTGCAAACATATCAATAAATATTGGAAATTATTAAAAGTACAAATTGGCTATAATAGATACTCAAATACACTTGTATTTAAACCCAGGCCTAATAATAAGAAATATGACCTAACTATCTGTCAAATGATTAATTGCCAGGCATATAAAACATTCCAATGTGAACAGTGTGTACAGTATAAATGATGGTAGGGGACACAGGCTGAATGGTGGTTGTCTGTAAGGCATGCTGTAAATTCTACAGGCTTGAACCACATTTTTAAAGGTCAGAAAGAGAATTACATTTCAATTAACATGAATAGGCTCTTTACTGGATGGGACTCGTCAAGGCCTTTGTAAATGTTGGGAACACAATCACAAACACAACTTGATCAACAAAGCAAGTTGTTTCTTATAGAGGCAGACCATATGACTTTACTGTCTAGCCTTGATAGAACTGGAACAATTGCACTTTTCTTTTATCACCAACTGGTTTTGTAACCT
This sequence comes from Umbra pygmaea, assembly GCA_016801145.1. Lineage (NCBI taxonomy): Eukaryota > Metazoa > Chordata > Actinopteri > Esociformes > Umbridae > Umbra > Umbra pygmaea. Next base: position 32,282 of record JACXGM010000313.1, read on the forward strand.
CCTGTTTAAAAAGGCTAGAAAGGCTGGAGGGACAGAATACCTGTGATCAATGACCAATGAATTCTGATGAGTAAGGTTAACAGTTGTCTCTTTTTCACCCTGTCATACCCTAAGACCAAAAGCCATTTGTTGGGTATAACAACCAGGGAAAAGGTGGAACAATGTCATCTCCTTGCTCTGGGCTTTCCGTCCTTTTGGCTCCACAGCCACTCATTTCATTCTTCATGCCTTCTACTCTGGAATAAAGCTTTAATAATTGCAATGCAATTGTGTACCCTCTTATTAAATGCATTTTTACTTGAAGTCATTGACTCCTGTGAACAATATTTAAACCTTGATAGTTCCTACAGCCTCATGGCTCAGTGGTTAGTGAGTCAAACCTGACTCAGAACGTTGTCGGTTCGATTCCTGACTGTGCGAAATGTTGTTGTGTCCTTGGGCAAGGCACTTCACCCTAAGTTGCTCCAGGGGGAATGTCCGTACCTATTGTAAGTCCAGCACATCTGCTTAATGACTAAAATGTTACGTTATTATCCAGTTCAATGGTGGTTGAGTTTTTCAGTCAGCGTCAGCTACCAAACAGAAGTTTGTGTGTGTTTCCGCGTGCGTCTGTCTCACTCAAAGGTTAAGCAACTGTTGTAAGAGCCTTTATAGATAAACAGTTTCTATACATCACCCATCTGCTCAGTGAGATGAAGACTGTAATTAAGTCTATCCAGGTTCAAATGCTTAATAAGCTGATGCTGAGTGTTATTTTCCGGGACGTTAATCATTACATCTGTGTTTTTGCGTACAATTAGTAAGGTTTTCCTGTGTTCAGTTGTAGGAAAACACAATCAGCTCAACACTTGATGCCTTGTAAAAGCATGTCAGTATTGAGTAATGCATATTTTTATTTGACAATAGGTACTTACTGCCCACTCTAATTTGTATACTGATTCAAGAGATCCACAGATGAAGCGTTTCATATTGTACTCAATATTTCCCCTACCCATCTGGATAAAAGCAATACGTTATGTGAGAATGGCCCCCCAAGCACAACACCAACCTCAAAAACAGCCTTAAATCACTAGAATCAAATACCTCCCTCTGCAAGTAGATCTAACCCTTTCTGACAGATCAGTGCTCAGGTGGTAAAAGGAGAAATCGTGTCCTTACCACATGGGCCCCATAGGATTGTGTGTTAGATCCCCCCACATTAGGTCTGTTAGTTGCTATCCTTGTTTTAGGACATTTGCTTTTGGATCTGTTGATTCTTGATCTGTTGGCTCTGTTGAATCTACAGCCATCTCCAAAAGATTGTGCCCTAGTTACTCTGTATATGAATCTCTCTGTTGATTAACATACAAGACATGTTTGAAGAGCGGTCAATGGGATTCATTTGTATTGGCACAATGGTATGTTTATTAAAATCAATGGGACCTGAAATAGCTTTGGATCCAAACTCTGCCACATACAATCTATCAATAAAGGTGCATGTCACAGATTCAACACCATTGGTACATGTAAATGGACTGCGTTTATATAGTGCTTTTTCTGACCAACAATGGCCACCAAAGGGAATGTGCCTCACATGTGCCTCACATTCACCCGTTCATTCACTCATACATCGACGGCGGTGTCCGCCATGCCAGCCAGCTTGTTGGGAGCAGCTGGGGTTAGGTGTCTTGCTCACGGACACCTCGACACTTGGTCAGGAGGATCGAACCACCAACCTTCTGGTTGCTAGACAACCATCTTGACCCACTGAGCCACTGTCACCCCATAGCACATGTGGGTACATTATTTAATTAAATTGGTACTTTTGTTAATTATAGCTATTAGTCACAGTTAAGAAGACAACAAAACAATAACCTGTTAATGTTTAGGTCACCAAAAAAATATTCTATCGAGCCACACACATTCTCTACATAATGGTTGCCTATAGCAGCAGCCTAAAAGACAATTTCAGATGAGGCAGGTGAACCTCCAACTATAGACTTTTACTTGATTCGACGTACCTTTTTCAAATAAATGGCTAATTTATTAATATTGTTTAAGATTATTACATTTCTTTATAAATTAAGATGAAATATTTGAATGGGCAATATAACATTATTTATTGGGAAGCTTATCTAAAACTAAAGTGAAGTCATACCCTGAAGAAGGCTGTTTGTGCCGCTACGCGTGAGTAGCTTCTTCCCATGTTTTTTATAATTTCTATTGTGATATAGCCAGCAATATTAAAGGCTTTTCATAATTTTAAGAGTTCCTTGGATTTCCTTCTTTCTAAAGTGAAGTCACTTTTATAACTTGAGATATATATATTTTTTTATTTAAAAAATCATTATAAAATCATTTAATTTACGATTCTTACCTAGAAGGAATGATTGAAGAGATCATTGAGCGAATTATGTCTAGAAGATTCCTTATAGGTTTGAGGTCAGTCACAGCAGTGTGGTCGGTTGCTGCATAGCAGTCTTGCTGGACATCCATCGCATTTTTAACGATTTCATACAATTTTGTACGTATCGCCATGAGAACGGCCTTGGACATCCCATGGCAACAGGGTGAGAAGGTAATTCATAAATCTGGGAATGTTTCCTGAGCTCTGTGTGCTACTATCTCAGTTGCAGGGCTTGGCTCCAATTAGCTCGTTGTCTGATATAATTACTGGGGAGGTTGCTGTGGTTGGGTCACATACATACCTGGGAACAATAGTTTTTTTCTGAGTTATATCCTGTTTGAGTCACACAGGGTAAATACTTCTAATTCAGACATTGTAGTTACCACAGGTGTCTTTACTTTAGCCCCCGCTGTCCTGAAGGTGTTGCCTTGCATCGGTGGTGCCAGGTCACCGGTGCTGGGGCTGTGATGTGTGGATGTTGGGTTCAGGTCATACCTTTGCTACAAGGGGTATTTTGGGGGAGTTGTCCTGTCTGACCACCGACCTCTTGAGCTGAGTTTGTATGAGCTCTTGAAGTTCAATGTGAGCAGCAGTGTTATGGCTAATAAGGGGATGAGAGCAGGGCTTAAGTTGTAAAGCTAGAGGTCACGGTACACAAGTGCGCCAGAGGGAGAAGGATCTGGCAGGTTCAGAAGTATTGGAACAAATGAAAAAATAAATAAAAGAAAACTGCCTGTTAGCCTAGCATGGACGTTCACTGATCTTGCTTACTTGCACAGCTAGGTTGCTGTCAATGAAGCATGCACAGCGAAAACCAGCACTTCGTTTCAACCATGAGCTTAATTCATTACATTAACACAGGATCAGGGCAGAGCTCTGGCAATTTTGGTGCCCTATGTGAGATTTTGGGGCTGCAACATCTAATTAGAATAACTGCCTATTTTCAGATAACAATCACAACTTTATATTTTCAGAGAGTACCCAAATTATTTAGACTGCCACCACCTCTTTTGTCTTTCTATGTTCATTATTTGTATAATACTACCGGTAATTTATTCATTAGTATGCATTACTATTCAATTGTGTTGGTCTCAATAAGCTGTCTGAATATACAGTATACTGTATCACTTTATGTAATAGATAATGTAAAACTAGTGAACAGTTAAAAATATTACATTAAATGTTAAACCAATCAACACAAGCAGAGGCAACCATAATAAACCTTTGCATAACTTTTCTTAACTCACATATTGGCAATACACTACAGCTAGGCTACTTCTAGCTAAATTAAAGTTTTGTCAGCTAAGTTTGAAAACAACACTGATTGCTAAATTATTATCAAGTCTAAACATTTACAATGTAGTCATTTGGCTGCCCACAATTCTGTGCCCCTACGAGCCTTGGTGCCCTTGGCGACCACGTTTTCATTTACTCCTACATAGTTCTGCCGGTGCCAGGAGCCGGGCCTACACAGGATAGTTATGAAACTCAGCAGTAGTAATGACAATATATGTGTACAGAAAATAAATGTTTATGCGTTACTTTTTCAACACCAATCATTTGTTTGACTTAGGAATGAATCACTATTGTTTCAAGATCAGTTAGCCTACTACGCCGACACCAGTGAAGTTAGGAAAAACACAGCACATAGGATAATTACATGCTTTTACCATAATGGTTTTTTATTTATTTAACCCGAGTAAGTTGACTGAGAACAGGTTCTCATGACATTGTAGAGGAAATATTTTGAATAAAGCAAAACAAAAAAACAACAGTATCACAAAACACAATTTATCAAAAAAGGAGCGCAACTGCAGGTTAATCGTTTTTTTATATATATTTTCATAAGACAAGAAAGTTAATAATTTCTAAAACACTGAGATCTCTACTTTTAAAAAGTGGAAGTACTAGAGTGGTCTTCCAAACCATAGAAATGATACCTCTGAAAATGGATGAGATAAAAATGTGAGCTGGTGGCTCAGCGATAATACACAGTTCAATAGAATTAAGGGAACATGCAATCATCACACTATAACACCAATTAAATTCAGGGATATCAATCTGTCCAGTTAGGAAGTTCAAGACCAGCACAGCTCAGCAACGTGCAGCTCGAGTGGCGTTCGCCAGAGAACACCAGAACTGGCAGCTCCAACATTGGTGTCCCGTTCTCTTCACAAATGAGAGCAGGTTCACACTGAACCCGGGTCACAGATGTGAAACAGTCTGGAGATGCCGTGTTGATCGCGACATTAGCCAGCATGACCCGTTTTGGCGGTGGGACAGTTATGGTCTGGAGAGGCATACCCTTGGAGGGTCGCACAACCTCCACGTTCTAGCCAACGGTACCCTGACTGCTGTTAGTTACTGGGATGAAACCCTCAGACCCATTGTCTGACCTTAGGCTTGTGCAGTGGGCCTTGGGTTCCTCCGGCCTCATTGTGGCTAGAGTGTGTAGGCAGTTCCTGGATGAGGAAGGCATTGATGCCATTTGCTGACCCTCACGATGCGCAGACCTTAATCCAATTGAGGACCTCAGTGAGTTTGAATCCGCCCCTCAATCGGTTGGTAATTTTGCTTTCCATTTACCATTTTTACGTCATTTTGTTCTCAACAACTTACACAATGTAAAGATTTTGATCTTTTGCACTGTAGTTGCAGCATGCTGGAAAAGAGACAAGGATTAAGTTCATCCACCCTAGTAGCAGTTTCTGTATCGATAGTTAAAAGGGCTTTGTAAACTTCCTCAGATGTACGTACTGTAACACGGTGAAATCCACAGCTTTAGCTAACAATCTTTTGGGAGATAAACCTCAGATGGATGGATGGAATTTAATTGTATTAAGCAAAGGAGAGTGGCTAGGTTTTTGGTACAGTATTTTATAGCTTTTTGGAATGTACTGTAGTTGGATCACTATGATTGCTAGAAATTTTATTTAAATAATAACTTGGTTTAGCCTTTTATCAGAGATGGTACACTTTTTTCTGAATTGATTGAATTTCAGCCAGTCACCAGCAGAACCAGTGTGTCTGGACTTAGACCAGGCTTTATTTCTTAGCTGAAATAGTTCTGAGAGGTCAGTGGTGACCCATGGGTTTACCTGTCATTATGTTGTCTTTTTTTGACCTAATTATAAAGGTCTTCAAAGGGGCATATTTGTCCACAACAGAATAAAAAAATACTTGAAACTGTACTTCTCTCCTCCTTATACTGTACTCTTTGCTCATTATTCTTCTCTCCTCATGATACCTCACTGCTCAAGATACTTCTCTCCTCATGATACTGGACTTTTCTCCTTATACTTCTCTGCTCAATATGCTTTTCTCCTCGTGATACTGAACTTCACTGCTCAAGATACTTCTCTCCTCATGATACTGTATTTCTCTGCTCATGATTCTTCTCTCCTCATGATACTTCTCTGCTCAATATGCTTTTCACCTCGTGATACTGTACTTTACTCCTCATGATAATTCTCTCCTCATGACACTGTACTTTTCTCCTTATACTCCTCTGCTCAATATGCTTCTCTCCTCATGATACTGTACTTTACTCCTCATGATATTTCTCTCCTCATGATACTGTACTTTTCTCCTTATACTCCTCTGCTCAATATGCTTTTCTCCTCGTGATACTGTACTTTACTCCTCATGATATTTCTCTCCTCATGCTACTTTACTTTTTAACTTATACTCCTCTGCTCAATATGCTTTTACCTCGTGATACTGTACTTTACTCCTCATGATATTTCTCTTCTCATGATACTTTACTTTTTACCTTATACTCCTCTGCTCAATATGCTTTTACCTCGTGATACTGTACTTTACTCCTCATTATATTTCTCTCCTCATTATACTGTACTTCCCTGCTCATGAGACTTCTCTCCTCAAGACACTACTCTCCTCATGACAAATCTCTCCTCGTGATACTGTACTTTTCTTCTTCTTGATACTTCTATGCTCACAATACTGTACTGATCTCCTCTGTTTCAGCTCCTCCTCATTTGGTCATACTTCTGTCACCTGACCTTATTAAAACTCACCTGAGATACAGTTACTCCAAATGCTTGTCTAAACATGTCTTCAGTTTTGATTAGAAATTAGAGTGAATTGAGTTTTGGAAAGCACAGATTTGTCATCAAATGAAGGAAGTGTATCAGTGTGAGTGCCTCTTGCTTTCAAGGGGTCTTCCAGCTCACTCAGTGATGTAAACTCAGACAGATAATCAGTTAATCTACAAGGCCTTAAAGATGCTGGTAATGTTTCAATAAACAAAATGAAACCTCCCATATGGGGGTGAAACCTATGTAAACAATGTAATTATCTCATGCCGATTAGTCCTCCTAATAGACTGTTTGTCACTCTGTAGAATTAGATTTGGCTTTGTTTGGGAATCACAGTCACCCTTATATAGTTAAGGCCATATCCGCTTAGGTTTATTGTTTTCCCTAAGTGAAAATGATTTTTCGTGTGTATGTGACGATTTTCTGAAACCCAATTTGTGTCTATTTCACGAATTCTTGTGATGTTGTGTTGCTTCACACCAACACCTAATCTGTGACAGTTCAAGAGCAGATTGATTGGCATATATGTATTTTTTAAAATAATGCACTGGTATAATGAAGACATTTATATATATATATCCAAATGTCAAGAACTCATCAATCATGTCTCATCTTTTGTTGTCATTTGCTTTTGTTTGTTTTCGTTTGACATCATTTTACTCCTGAACTATTTTGACGCAGTTCACGGGTGGTGAGGTTATTTCACTGGAACATCACCGGCACACTGTCAAGGACATTCACTTCTTACGGAACAGCTAAAAAAGTATATGATCATGGACCTCCGCCAGGTCAGCCATCGGCTTTCTGACTGCAACCATTCAGCAGGAAGAGACAGTTCAGGAGCATAATAACCAGGACAGAGAATGAATGTTCTATCCCCAGGCCATCAAACTGTTAAACTAACTGCCCATCTGTCCTCACATTGATTTGCAACGTAGAACTCAGAGTCACACACTAAACACACTCCAGCTCATTCACACACAATGCAGAGACACACACACACTCCCTCACTCACAATCAGTGTCAACACACATTTTCACCCACACGTTTGCACACTTTCAGTCCACACTTATAAACAATGGTGTAGTGGTTAAAAAACCTGGATAAACTACCAACTCCTCGGGTCAATCATGTTAAGATGACCAACCATTAATATATACTGGAGCTGTGGAGCATATTACCGGTACACTTTTAAACTGTTTTATTTCATTGCTTTTAATAAATATAAATCACTGCAAAAAGTTAAGTGACCGCTGCAAAATCATCAGTGTCTCTGGTTTTCTGTTGTAGTGTGTTTAGGTAAAATTAAAATAGTTGTTTTATTCCTGAAACAACTAACAACATTTCTTACAAATTCCAAATAAAAATTTAGTAATTCAGGTCATTTATTTGCAGAAAATGACAATTGATCTAAATAACAAAATTAAATGCAGTGTTGTCAGTACTTGAAAAATGCAATGAAAATAAGTTATTATAATCTTTTTAACACAATACTAATGTATTAAGCAATATTTTGTGGAATAATAATAATTCAAATAGTAATTGTCATTCATGTGTCTTGGAATGCTCCTGGCACAAAATTTCAAGCAGCTTAACTTTGTTTGATGGCTTGAGACCATCCATCTTCCTCTTGATCACATTCTAGATGTTTTTAATGGGGTTCATTTATGAAATAATTGCAGTGTTCTCTTAATTGTTTCCAGACGTTTATTAATGGGCCTAGTTAAAAATGTCTATACATTCCACAAAATCAACAGATGCAGATAGAATTATACCAACATCAGTTTTTCACCCAGAAATGAGTTTGGACTTGACACAAATTTCTACTAAAGTATAATATTTTTATTCAACTTTATGTTTATAACTATCACATGAACCTAGTAACAACCTATATTGAATCAATTTAGAATCCCTTTATGTAAATCAAGATTTGAAAGTATTTAGCTACACCAACAGCTTACACAAAGATATGAGGGCATTTATTTTCAACAAAATATTATTAACAGTACCAAAGCACTAAACTCAGTCTTTTCTTGGTCTCTTCCTGCACTGTAGCAGGCCTCATTGCAACTTTATTTTTATCTATTTGTCTCATTATACTCTGTAAAGCAAAGTTATAAATTACAATTCAATGGGCATGAGTGAGGGCATACAGCATGTTTCTCTTACACTTCACTTCTTTCACAAAAAAAAAATATATATATATTAACTAGAATTTGCTAAATGTACTTTTGCAGTAGAGTACGCACACAGAGCTCTTGAGTCTTGCATTGACTCAGCTAACGTTTCTAGCTACTAACTGTAGCTACTTAAATAGAAACCAGACTGAAATTGGCGACTATTTTATTTATCGTTTTGACCACTCATTTTCCAAGAGTCTTTCTTTTTCTACAACATGACATAGCAGTTAGCAGGGGGCCACATTGAGTCTCTTAAACAAAAAAAAAGGATATAAGCTATATTTCATTAAATTACACAACGCATCAGCACAGTACGCTGATTAAATTGCCCCGTAGCCTAGCAGTGACATTCGCTTTTGCTCTGCATGGTATTGGTCTGGCCTGAAGTTTTTTGGGTCCAGCTTGGATGCAGTCAATGAAACCTGCTCATTGAAAACCAGCGTTTTGTTTCAACCGCTTTGTTCATTACATTCAGGATAGTTATGAAACTCAGCAGTACTAACGATAACTTTATTGTTATTAAGTACATAAAATAACTGATTATACATTTTCTTGTTTAACTTCTCAGAATTTAGTCAACAACTCTTTGTTTCAAGATAATTCTGCATACTCACTATGACACCTGCGAAGCAAGATAGCAGTGCATGGAGAAAGTTATTTGAGTCAAAAATAATCAAAAAGATTTACAAATAAATAATGACATTCAATTAATTAAAAAAAAACTGTTTACGGCCCAGCATTTTACTTAGCCCTTCCCCACTACAGTGCAGTCACTAGGACTTTGTTTGCTCATTATGAATTCACGCAGCTGTTAGCGAGGCACATTTAGCATGCGCAGGGGAGAAATCCCACTCAAAACAGACTGGTGCAATTAGGATATACAGCATAAGAAAACACTGGGATAACAATAATAATTAGGAAAGGTAAGTGTATCTAGTGCGTATTGGTTCAACATGGCTGCAATAGGCCCACTTTGTATTAAACACTGTCTGATTAATGCCACTTGCTAAAATATGGATCTGGGATAAATATGTTTAGTGATAACCAGCAGTTCTACAACATTAAGGACGTCTAAGTGATGTTGAAAATAGGAATTGTTTCCTTAGTTCTGTCAGGCTGTCTGGAACCAGGCAGGATGTGGCAAGGCCCTGCATGTTCCAGGCTGACAATGTCAACAACATGCTTCCTTGAGCTTACATTAAACACTGACAGACAGTAATGGTCTTGCCAAGACAGATTCCGATTATCAGGTCCATTAACCCACCCGACTCTTCGCTTTTACCTGTCAGTACTAAAGAGAAACGGCCCACATGTTATTTTAATCAACTTATTTTGGTAGTGGAAATTCAAACTGTGGACAGAGTCTTTTGTTGGCGGTCAATGAAAATGTACACTGCCAAATGTCAGGGTGACCTCTCAGGATACAAACAACATGCTCTCCTGAAGATGCTTTTTGGAGACAAATAGAATACCAGGCCAATATGTCTGCGAATGCATATGCACTTCTGGTGACGTTTAGTACTAGTGCTATACAGGACAACACGACTATCCTTTGATTATGATAAAGCCTGCAGTGTTAGCATGGCTCCATTTACTCTCTTTCTAAAATAAATATAAAAAACATACATTGAGGTTATTGAGCAGACACCCAGATGTAGAACAAATTTTTAGAGAATACATTTTCAGACTTATCGTTTTCTGGCCCCAGATGTGAGTCAAGTCCACAGTGCTGCAAGTGTAATGCTGTATCAATTGACTTGGGATCTGTGTGAAGTTGAAATGTAAATAGTACTGTAGATCATATATGGACCGAACTGTAGATTCTGCCTGTCCGGTTTACCATTTTCTTTTGCTGCTGGTTATTGGTCCAAAAGACATTTGTGATTGAGACAACCTTTTACAGTATACCTCGGGAATTATGTTTGCATAGGTCTGTTTTGAAAAAATTTAATTACATTCAGTGCCAACATATCTCCAGTTCGATTATGTTGAAACAAACAGTTTCCATATGTTGGTCCGTTACGTTTTGCCTTAATGTTAGTCTTTAAAGCATGTCAATACGAATTAAAGGTAGGGTTAAGGTAAGTGTTAAGCATTGAGGTAAAGTTAGAGTTAACTTTAACTGTTTCAAAAACAGAAATTTCCTAATCTAAAGAAATTCCCCATATCATCAATATATCCCAGCTCACCTGTTTTTGAGCTTGCAAAATTTGGGGTGAGAGTCAGCTACAGTATATTTCTGCATGCCTACCGTCTCGTCCACTGTAGCATACATAAAAATCACATTATTGAACTTTGAATATGCTCACAACTCTCCCTAGTGTCTGGGTTGCTATGTCATACTGTATATTGATACTGAACGTAATTCCAATTTACAAAATACTTCTTTACCTGCACGTAAGGGTCAGAGTGAGACCAGACAGAGGAAATGTGATCAGGTTCATTGCAATGTCCGAAACAATCTATCATTTAAACTCACCATTGCTTTACCATAAATACTACATTTTAGAAATAAACATGTTGCTCATATCTCATAATAGTGTTTACATGTGTATGTGCCTTTGTGCCTTAGTATTTAATTATTTATTTGCCTATTCCAGTGATGTAGTGTGCCGCTGTACAAGAACGCTAGAGAAACACTTTTTCATGCATGAAATTGACAGTTCTTTTCCTATAGGAAATGACACTGACTCATCTGCAAAGGTTAAGCTTGTGTATGCTTCAGGCACTTTGCACATTTCACTGCTCTGTCAAAACAGTTGTGTAGCTCAAGCTGCTGTATGGAAAGCATTTGCCTGGCAAGTCAAGCACTGTGGAAGTAACAGGCCCATCCAGGTTGTCAGTATAGGAAGTAGGCCACAAACTTGTGGTGGTGACGGCTTTGTGACACCTCCTACATCAGCCCCCCACAACAGGAGTGTCCAATGTAGTGTAGGATGATCCCAGAGCCTTGTCCCACATGTTATTTCTTTCATTCCCCTGAACAACACATCTAGGACATTCAGATAAGCATTGTCCTTTGGTGACTCACAGTCCTTTTCAGCGGGTGGCGACAGGCCATGATTTTTTGTGTTTTGTGACATCTAAAAAAGTATGACGTGTCATGCTTTGAGCTGGAGTGTAACAAGGCGGAAGAAAGTGCAGAGTTGGTACGAACTTTAATACTCAGAAAGACAATAAAAACATACACAGCAAAATGAAGCAGTGACGTGGTAATGTAGGTATACACAATAGAAGACACCCAGGCCTAATTTTGGGTGTCTTAAATGAGATAACTTATCACATCATTCAATAAATCTGCATCTAATGACTAAGGAGACACAGGTGGTGAAATAACAGAGAGTGAGAATTCCTCAAATGACAATGGTGTGGCGCTTATACTCCATGGACATGCCACAGTAACCCTCCCAAACACCCAAAACACACACACAAAAAAATAATTCTGTGTATCCCCTCTCAGCCAGGTGTAGTGTTGCCCTGCTTATGACCTGCCTTGCCTGCAACCATCAGTGGAGCTGCAGAAATTTACACCGCCTTCCCAGAGGTCGTGCAGCACTCCACGTCTGGGACAGTTTAAGTTCCGGCACCACCTTTTTCTTTAGGAGTGGCCCGTCTATCAATGTTTTAGAATCGCTAAATATATCTCAAAATACCTTGGGCATAAACTTACACTTCTATTAATTAAAGATACAAAAGGCATTGAATATATTTACCAAATGCTCCAATGACCTTTCTTGTTTATACTAAATTGTAAACACAATACTACATAACCCAATACAGGATTCCTTAACCTAAAATGTTTTAATGTTCCACACATGATTAGTAAACTTCTAAATGAATGTAACCATATTTAACCAATATTCCAAAACATTTCAAAAATACTATTTATTTGATTTATATTGCCTTTTTACATTCAATAGCGACATAACCATTATTTAATACATCTAAAACACATTTTCTAATATTACCAATTATCACTCAAACATTTCCACTGGCAAACAGAAAAACCCAGTTCTTCAACCTTGCTTGAATTATGGGGAGCTTATCTCAAAGAAATTTTTCTGATTACACTTCACAGGCTGAGGGTAAGAATGGCCTGTGTCCCCTTATATTCCATAGTAGGCAAGGCAAGGCAAGTTTATTTATATAGCACATTTCATACACAATGGCAATTCAAGGTCCTTTACATAAACAGGAAAACATTAAAATTTAAAACAGATAGAAGATAAAATTAAAGCAATTAAAATAAGAGTGAAAAACAATTAGAAAAATAGTACAGTTTAAGAAATAAAAGAGACTGAACGAACCATATAAAATATAGTGCAATCAGTTTGGACATCTGATCTCCTCTGGGAGCTGGTTCCAGCTGCGGCTGGCATAGTAGCTAAAAGCAGATTCTCCGCATTTTGAGTAAATCCTTGGTATCTCTAGCTGATGCAATCCTGTTGATCTGAGTGGTCTGTAGGGTTTATATTCAATGAGCATATCTGCAATGTATTTAGGTCCTAGGCCATTGAATGATTTATATACCAGTAATAATACTTTGAAGTCTATCCTAAATGTGACTGGGAGCCAGTGTAGATACTTGAGGACTGGCGTGATATGCTTATATTTCCTGGTTCTGCTTAGAATTCTGGCCGCGGCATTCTGTATGAGCTGTAGCTGTCATATGTTTTTTTTGGGAAGACCAGTGAGGAGGCCATTACAATAATCCACCCTGCTGGTGATGAAAGCATGAACAAGTTTCATGTCTTGTCTGGAAACAAAGCATCTAATTCTTGAGATTTTTTTAAGATGATAATATGCTGATTTAGTTATTGCTTTAACATGATTACTGAAGCTAAGGTCTGACTCCAGAATCACACCAAGATTCCTGACTTGATCTTTAGTTGTTTGACCCCTAGCATCAAGGTATGCGTTCACCTTGAGAACTTCATCTTTGTTTCCAAATGCAATTAATTCGGTTTTCTCTTTGTTTAACTGAAGAAAGTTTTGGCACATCCAATTGTTAATTTCATCAATGCATTGTCATAGGGAGTCAATGGGGCTGTATCGTTAGGTGATAGGGCTAAGTAGATCTGGGTGTCGTCTGCATAGCTGTGGTAAGCAATTTGTTTCTTTTTCATTATTTGGCTCAGTGGGAGCATATACAGGTTGAATAGGAGTGGCGTGAGAATTGAGCCTTGTGGGACTCCACATGTCATGGGTGACCACTCAGACTTTTGGTTGCCTATACTCATATAGTAACCTCTCACTTCTAGGTATGACCTGAACCTCTTTAGGACCGTCCCAGAAAGCCCAACCCAGTTTTCCAGCCTGTCAAGAAGTATGCCGTGGTCGACAGTGTCAAATGCAGCACTAAGGTCGAGTAGTACCAGCACTGATAGTTTGCCTGTATCTGTATTGAGGCTAATATCATTTATTATCTTTACGAGCAATGTCTCTGTACTGTGATTTGGTCGGAAGCCAGATTGAAAATTGTCAAAGTGTCCATTTGAGGTTAAGAATTTGTTCAGCTGTTCAGCTAGTAATGTCCTCTTACTGTAGTTCTTGCTTTAATAAATCATTCCAATCTTGCTCTGTAGTAGGGGGCCTTTGAATGGCTGTTTCAAATGCCTCATGGATGGATAGCTTTTTCATAGGCTGCGTTATTTCCTGCTGGACCACTGATGTGGTCAAGTCCTAGGCCCCACTAAAATAAAGAGAAAGAGAAGTGAAATCGCTAGCCAGGTTCCTCTTCTTCCTGGATTCAAACATCACTTTCTCCTGGGCTCCTTGTGGTTCCACAACAATGTTATAAATCTACCAACAGAATGCCGAGTCTGTGGCATTGATAGTCAGGGAGAACTCCTTTGGCTACACAGTATGTGACTGCCATTCGACCTCTGTCTACCCTAGTTCTGCAGATCTGGATCAAGGCTTGTGAACTTGCATGCTTCATAAACTGTCTCATTTTTTAGCCTATGTTGACAGAGACGATGTTCTCACACCACAGTGCCTGTTTGCTCCCCTACACCTTGTAGATTGACACATCACAAACTTGAAAATGGTGCAGAACAGGCCGTGCAGTCAGACAGAGATACCCTGTGGGTCTGCAGGACCCCCGAACAGAGAGAGAGAGAGAGCAACTGATTGTCCAGAGTAGCAAAAGCCTTCTTGGAATACTATTGTCCCCCACAAAGCAAGCATAGAATGTACTGAACGTGCCTGTAGTGAATGGCACTGGGCAGCTGTGTCCCTGTGATCAGTCATAGCTCATAATCCTACTACATGTGCTGAGAGTCTGAGCCGTTCACTCATATTCATTTGGTTTTAATTACCTGTGTACTCTAAAACCATTCTGTGGTTGGCATATGCCCACACCATTCTGAAGCTGTAAAGCAGCTTTTTCTAATTAAAACAAATTTGGAAGGAAAATTATTTCACTCATTACCAATCATTTCTTACAGTTTATTTAATAGAAATCTTAAAAATATTGGCAGAAACTAGAATATTTTAATTATTACTATGCATCACTATTTAAATTTTGATTCCCTCTTGATTTGGTCTTAATACTATTCCATGTTGTCATCCGAGAGCTCAGTTTGTGTTTTTTATGATGGTGCTTTTTACTCATTAGCTAGTGTGACTTGCAGGGAGGTGAGACTTTGATTATATTATCACTGATAGCTGCTGAGACATCAGATGTGGTTGGGTGTTTCAGCAAGCTGTCATATTTAACTAGACCCCTCACACTGTGAGGCCAGGTTAGATTTGCGGAAGAGGTATTACGTCTGTGTGTTCTCAGAAGTTCATTATGTAACTTTGTTTTTTTTCAAGGCTTATACATTTCCTGGAAAGATTTTAAAAAGCCAGAGACTCCGGTGAAATTGAATACAGTACTTGTAGCATTTTCGGTGCTCTATGTAGAATTCCATTTGATTGCAGGAGACTGATGCTTCCCAGTTCCAGCATTGGGTTGTTTTTATGTTAATCAGGCTCATAGCAGCCTTATGTACTCTACTGTTTTATTCTGTTTGTCATCTCCATTAGACATTCTATCTGATACCGCTAGAAAAGCCGGTCTCCTTTTAACGGTTAGTGCTGTGCATATGCCACCTTCTTATCTCCTGATGCATCCAGCACTCATCTTTTTTTCTTTTTGCTTCTGTATTTCTCTCCATTTACTGTACCACATTACTAGTACTATAGTTCCAAAATCCTCCTCTATCAGATAACTATTCATGCCTGTTTGTACGCCTTTGGTTTAGAGACTATAAACTGTTGAAGCCACACCGTCCCTCACTAATAAAGCCACACCATCCCTCATTAGTGCAACAAATAGCTCTACTTGGCTGACAAGGCTTTGTTTTTCCATGGTGCAGCCATCTACTAACTACAAGATTTATTCTAGAAAGTAAAGCATCTATCATCATCAAGACTATAGTCATTTCCTGATTTACCTCGTCCCCGTTCGAATTGCGCAAAGTGGATTTGAACCTGGAACACTTTCCTCTCAACGTTGGCCTTTTGTCATCGTGTAAATTTACCAAATAATTTCACTGTGGGGCACGTCTACATCAAACAGTGACAAACTTAAACTACTGGGGAGTGTGTAGTGGGAGATTGATAGTTTAGGTTTACTGATTGATTGGTGCCGCCGATTGGTGCCGCCAATTTTCGCAGAGTCCACCAGTATCTCCAAGAATTGTATACAGTACTGTAGTATTGTGAAATTGCATTGACTCAGCTTTTCATTTAGCTAATTATCACGTAGCAAAATATTATTGCAATCCCTTCATTTTTCAATGCTAAGAACTTTAATATTCTTGATCTAAAGTAAAATTGTGCCAGCCTCTCTAGTGTATAGAATCATGAATCAAGTGTGTTTTCTCTTGTTCGAAAAGCAGAGTTTAACTTGACCACGCGTGAGTTTTTTTGTTGTAGGGGGCCCCAGCTTTCAGAGTTAGCCCAGAGCTACGGGATGTCCTAAAGTAGGCCTTGCTTAGTGAAAACCCCAACAGATTTTCTTAATATTAAATATTACATTTTATATTGTGTATTTTAATTAACCAATATACTGTACACATTAATTATTTGAAACATTTTCTTTCAATTGGATTATTGTCAATGTGTCATACTTAAACTTAAAGGTAGGCAGGAGGCAGGAGTGTTTGACAATGGTGAAGTTTTTATTGAACTAAACATACAGTGTGCAAGAACTTCCCTACAAAATAAACTCTAAACACTTGAAAACACAGAAATTCATCTGGACTGTAGTACATACTACTGACAGGAGACAATGACTTTCGACATGGGAATCTACAGAGGGAATTAACTAGTGTACTAATGACATAATGTATCCCAGGTGTGAACACTGAACCAAAACAACACAGGAAGAACCATATAAGGACATACAAAGAAACAGTAGGGCAAAACCAAAATCTCGACTGGATCACATACTAACAAACAATATAGGGGAAATTGTGAAAGGGGACATTGTGACAGTAACCCCCCCTCAAAGGAGCAACTCTTGGTGAGAAACAGAAGCGGAGGAGAGGCAGGCACCGGTGATAGAACAGTTAGCAGGAACTGCAGGAGGCGGCCAGGCAACGGGGACACTGGGGGATGCCAGGCAACAGGGGACACTAGGGGCGGCCAGGCAACAGGGGACACTGGGGGCGGCCAGGCAACAGGAAAGCCTGGCAAGGGCTGAGCAGCATGTAGCCCTGGAAGGTCAGCAGCAGCACAGGTAGCTCTGGAAGCTTGGCAGCATCAGCAGGTAGCCCTGAAAGCTAGGCAGCAGTAGCAGGTAGCACTGGTAGCGTAGCGACAGCAGGTAGCACTGGTAGCGGCAGCAGGTAGCACTGGCAGCATAGCGGCAGCAGGTAGCACTGGCAGCGCAGCGGAAGCAGGTAGCACTGGCAGCATAGCAGCAGGCACTGGTAGGTTAGCAGCTTTAGTAGGTAGCTCTGGTAGGTTAGCAGCTATAGTAGGCAGCTCTGGTAGTTTAGCAGCTATAGTAGGTAGCTCTGGTAGGTTAGCAGCTACAGTAGGTAGCTCTGGTAGGTTAGCAGTCTCTGCTAGCATAGCTACTGAAGGTTCTCTGACGTGAGGTATAGGGGACCTGACGTGAGACATAAGGGACCTATTCTGACAACTAGGAGCCCTACAATGAGCCATAGGGACCCTTACATGAGAACCAGGATCCCTAACTAGAGAACATGGGGCCATATCAGGAGAGCATGGGGCCTTAAATGGAGAACATGGGGTCTTTACTGGAAAACATTGGGCGTTTTACTAGAGAAGATGGAGAGTTTACTGGAGAAGATGGAGCCTTTACTGGAGAACATGGGGCCTTAACTTAAGGACATTGGTTGGAGACTCCTCCAGAAAAGCTTGGGGCTCCAACTGGTGAGTAAACAGCTCTAACTTGTGAGCGATGAGCTCTTCCTTCGAAGCTGGAGGCACTGGCTAGAAATCCATGATGCTGGGTTAAAGACTCAGACATCCGGCTTGTGGAGCTATAGGCCTGGAATGGTACTCTGGGAGGCTTTTTATTATTAATATTATTATTTCAACTTATATAGCTGTTTTCAAGAACCCAAAGGGCTTTTCACAGTGAGGGGGAAAGACCACCTCATCCACCACCAATGTGTAGCACCCTCTTGGGTGATGCACGGCAGCCATTTTGCGCCAGAACGCTCACCACACATCAGCTATCAGGTAGAGAGGTGAGTAGTTACATATGTCAATTACGAAGGATGGGGATTATTAGGTGGCTGTGATTGAAGTGAGGTCTGGTTGGGAATTTGGCCATGACACCAGGGTTAACACCCCTACTCTTACGATGAGTGCCATGGGATTTTTAATGACCACAGGGAGTCAGGACACCCGTTTAACGTCCCATCCGAAAGACGGCAACCTATCCAGGGCAGATGTCCTCATCACTACCCTGGGGCATTGGGAATTATCTTTAGACCAGAGGGAAGAGAACCTCTACTGGCATTCCAACACCACTTCCAGCACCACTGGTCTCCCATCCAGAGTTATAACCAGGACCGACCCTGCTTAGCTTTAGATGCAAACCAGTAGTGCAACACAGAGCTCTATGCTGCTGGCAACAGTCGGCTTGATTGGAGAAGAGGGAACTCTCCCTCTGACAATCCGCTCCACCTCCTCAGATCCATTAGTCTCCTCCTCGTCATATGGTAAAGTGCTGGTATAACTTTCCCTTGGACACATTGTGGGGGTCATACCCGAAATACAACTGAACCCTCTGATATTCCTCATCTGGTGTCTCCTTAGAAAACGCTGTCTCCATTTTATAACGGTTGGTCATTCTGTCATGCTTAAAGGTGAAGGTAGGCAGGAGGCAGGAGCATTTCTCAATGGTGAAGGTTTTATTGAACTAACTTTTCAAGAACTTCCCTACAAAATAACAACTTTAAACACTTGAAAACAAGGAACACTAGAACTTCATCTGGACTGTAGTACATACCGCTGACAGGAGACAATGACCAACAACATGGGAATCTACAGAGGGAATTAAATAGTGTACTAATGACATGATGTAACCCAGGTTTGAACACTAAACCAAAACAAATAAACACAGGAAGAACCATATAAGGACATACAAAGACACAGTAGGGCAAAACCAAAATCTGGACTGGATCACATACTAACAAACAATATAGGGGACATTGTGACACAACTCTATTAGATACCACAGTTATATTATTTACATTCACAATACAATACAGATAATACATTGTTCAAAAGGCCTTGATGGTTTAATTTTACACGAAGATTATTTAATTACTACTGTACAAATCTCCAAACTTTTAATTTCACAGCCCTATATATTGTCCATGACTTATTTTTTTATTTTTGGCATGATTTCCTGGATTTTCAAAATAGCAAATATTGTCTACTGTATATATTTCAGAGCAACGATTATACCTTGGCACATCCAGAGCAAATGTTGACAAAAAAAATGTCTTTAGGGGGTCATTATAAGTAAGAGAATTGAAAAGGCAGTTGACCAAATCTCCATATTTTCCGGGTAACAGTGTTGAGAGAGCAGTTTGAATTAATATTAGACTGAGCCAAAAAGAATTAAACATATTCACAATTCAAACGAGTTAAATTCATACCAGAAAATTAGTCAATTGAAATTAATTCCTGTATTCTATGGATTTTGTAAGACGGGAATATACTGTAGATATGTGCAGATAAGTTCTTTTTTTAATCAGGAAGTCTATTTTCAGCCTTGTATTATATAGTGCCACAAGAGACTTGCTGAGCCTACTGTTGTGTGATAGATAGCTGATTAGCAATGGAGGAAATTATAATAATTGTTTGACTTTCCAGCATGCCTTATCCACCATGCTTAGCTGCAGGATTTAATTGGAGATGAAAAGGGTGTCATATTGATCTGTAATGTTAAAGGTATCATTGGTTCTACAGGAATCTCTTGTCCTACAACCTTGCTCTCTGCACGTTGGCTGCCCACCCATCTCTACTTTACCCCCACAGCAGCTTATGTGTTACGTAGCATTGGATTTTACCTTCTCTGTCTCTTGTTCTCATTATCTTTCATCCCTGAATTGTTTTTCTATGTCATCACTTCTCCCCTTATCCACTCTGTTTTTGTCTGTCGTGTCCATCCCTGCTTCTCTCGCCATCGCTCCCACTGGGCGTCATGTGGGTGGACTAAAGCCACTTGCAAGCTCTACCCAAATCTCTGCAGTCATTTGAGCTTCAGGTCACTTCCTCAGTAAAAGAATGCGCTCAAGCTGAGATCAGCTTCCTCAATCTATCTACAGAGAGACCCAGACCTTAACCCTTCCCTCATTAGCCATGTTTACAACATGTCCGTTCTTTAGCGCGCAGGCAACTTGAACATAGCAAAACACATATTGCGGTCTTAAAAGTCCTGAAAAGGTTATTAAGGATATCATGTAAAATCATCTTTGCTGCTAACAGACTTTAGTCTAATTATAGCTCTAAACTACTAATGCATGCTATGTGTAGTCCAACTAGTGTTTAGATATTATTATCACTCTATGTGCACATATTAAATTTACCTTTTGGAATAGAAAGGGATATCAATGTGAAAGGTTTGAAGGTTTGACATATATACTTATTGTTTTCAGTAGGACTCCTAGCACATGGTAACTGTAATTATCAGCCTGTATTAACCCTCCCATGGTGACTAAGCAACTAGAGGGACATGCTAGTGTAAAACACATTTACAGTTTCCATGCATACAGTGTAATACATGTTGAACATGTAAAATAGGAAAGATGTAAGCATGCCTATGATATTATTATTCATGTATTATAATTGGTGGGTTTACCACAGAATCAAGTAAATGACAGTTGAAGACCTGAGGCAGGAATGCTATTGTATTGCAGATGTTTTGGAGTGATTATTTTTCACAATCCAAAATAAAAGCAATAGCAAAACAGTACATAAATATAATAATTAATCAAATTCTTCTTGTCTTTGGACATACTAAACAAAAAAACAGACACTGGTAAATAATGAGTGAATACACACTTTACCATACTACGGCTAAATAAGGAGGGTTATCCACAAGCTGGTGTTAAGAAGATACTCCTTATTTTCCGTGCCATAAAAATATGAGTCCCAAGCCTGAGGTTGCATTAGGATGTTGTTTGTATTTCACCTTTCAGAGCCCATTCTATTTTCCCTGGCTCTGTCCTTCTCTAATGTGGTTTGCCTTGCTTTTATTCAGCATGTGGTTCTCGGTAAAGTAATACAAGTGACTGAACTCAGTGACTTTTTACTGGAACACTTCACCTAGTTCTGGCTCAGGTTTTTGGAAGGCAGTCTGTGCAGCTCCAGCACCAGGGCAGTCAGTGGGTTGCCAGATCTCTTTTCAAACCGTGTTGCTCTGGTTCGGTGAACCATGCTGGAAGGTCTCCAGTCACCCACGCGTCTTTGGTACACACCTCCTGTGATGCATTTAGCTGCTGTCTGCAGGGTGACTTTTTTACAAGCATTTTTCACCAGAGGTTGTTCTAGGTCGAGTAGGAGCCCAAACATTTAGATTTCCCCTTTTCAACTCCCACCGTTGACCAGTGATTTTCAATTTTATGCTCCCCTGTTAACCAATGTCGGTTACATGCAATGTGTCTTACGCATGCCCTGTGTGTCTATTTGTGTAAACGGCTTCTATGCTGAGTCCATGCAGCCCCTCCAGGGGCATCTTCACTCCCCAGTGGGTGTAACCGGGTCAAGGTTTTTTTAGACTGCAAGTGAAGTTTCCCTTAAAATGTAAAATAATTAATGGTCAAATATGTACTATTGTGTTAACATTTTATTAACTAAAAATGTGTTAGAATACGTTCATCTTTAAGACGAGTTCGATCAGTAGCAGCTACATATAGCCGGTCGACTGACTCAATTTCCTTCTCATACATTCCTGTAGCGTCACAGTGCATTTTCCTGTTGAAGCCTGGCGTCCATGGAATTCAATGGGGCTACTTAGAACAGTTTTTTTCAGTGCTTCAAAGCTAGATGGTCAATGGATAAATGCTGAGATTATGTCCCGCCCACGGATGCTCAGCATCTCTGGGGGTGAATGGAGGAGTGGGCTGGCCTGGACTCCGGGATTCTGCGTGATGATTGGAAGGTCTGTTGAATGACTGCATCTCCTTATGATTGACAACGATTTTGTACTATAAAAAGTTTTCGAAGCTATTCAAGCTCAGTCCCACAAGTGTAGTCAAACGACAAACTGCTAGCCAATTTTCATTATACATTTCATACAATTATACACCACATTCCTTGTTTCAGTTTAACCTATTTCCCACATTTCCTCCTTCGAGTTTAATATCGTTTTGTTAGATTGTTCGTTCGTTCGTTTATTCATTCATTCATATAAACAAATCTTCTCTGAGACTAATGTGGTCTTTGATATTGTCCAGCAGAGTGCTAAGGATGTTCTTCACTGCAAGAATACAATTAAGTCTCTTCTTGCATTTGGTCAAAGAGAGGAGGTCAAAGGGGGCTTTCCAAGCTGTTTATGCCAAAGCAGCAGATCTCACATCAGACCCACGAGATGAGCCCATGAAGTGCTGTCTGACCCAATTGCAGGATCCTGAAGAGCGCTACAGAAATCTGTACATGGCCATCCTTGATAACATCTTGGAGCAGATTCCTCAACATTTCTTTTTCAAATTGGGAAAGTATGCTCTTCTTAGAATTAGTCAATCCAGGGAAATTTGATGACATGTGTTTCCAGAGGAGGCCTTCTAATATGTCCTGAAATGTCATGGCCATCGCTTTGATTCAGGGAGACTGAGTTCTGAACTTCAAGTCCTACTGTATATTCAGATCAGGACTTGCAGGGTAACAGGGGAAAGCTGTGTAATTACTTGGTGTTCCTTAAAGACATGGAGAGAGATGGACAGTACAATGCCTCAGCTTTACAAACTGTTCTTATTAGTGGCAACAATTGGAGCTATATCTGCAGGTGTAGAAAGGAGCTTCTCCTGTTTAAAGTGGCTCAAGTCCTACACCCGTAACACAGTGGGCCAAGGTCATTAAGCAGCCTAGCTCTCCTGGCCATTGAGAGGACACTGATCACTGGAAAAGACGCCTAGTTGGTACAACAGGGTCACAGAGCATTTTCTTGAAAAGGAACGTAGGGCAGAATTTACGTATAAATAAAGTGAACATTTTTACAGTGTAGGCTGAAAATTAGCTTCCCCTCTTTGAAAGACCAGCAGCCGCCACTGCCTTGAGGGTCAGTTGGGGTGAACGTTTTCTTTGAGCTGGCGTCTCACGTGTGTGCCGTGCTGTTGGGCGCGCTGCGTGGGCTGCCACATTCAGTGTCTCGCTTCTCTGGCTGAGCAGCACAGTCGTACTTTCCTGTAGTGTTGTACAGCAAAAAGATTGGGTCATCAATATAACTTTGGTCCCCTGAGGGCAGGAACGTGGTGCTACACCTCCGAGTCTCACACTGTTCAAGTTGCTATATAGAGTGTGCCTCATTCAGTGTGGTCAGGATCGAGTCTACATTGAGATTGTATTTCTGGTCAGTATTGCGCACATACAGTACAGTATGAGTTTGCGCTCTCTTAGTGTAGCACTTTCGTTCTAAAACAAACTGCTTGAATAAATGTCATTGCTTATGATTGTTTCCTTTTCAGTGTTTAACCAGATGATCAAATTGATGTTGTTCAGGATCAAAATCAATCAATTCATCTATTGGTCTGTCACATTGGTGATGTCACAACAACATACATGGATAACAATATTATTATCCCTGTGAAATACTGTCTTACTTAAAGCAGACGATAATTAATTTATCAATGATTCCTCTAATTGCTTTTGTCATGTTCAGGGAGTGACATCAGAGTGAAGCACAGGTGCGATCATCTTATCTGAAGTATGATAATTTTTGGACAATACAATTTAAATGAATCCACGTGCAACATCAGCACCATTCTGCTTTGTTTCAATGACAACTGTACATATTGATAAAAATGTCATGAATTGTCCACAGAAGTTGTTTAGAATGTCCTCTGTGACTGCATGGATATATAATCATTTGCCACATTTCAATCTGTGCTGCTAGAAGTGCTTTGAATTGGCAATAACATCTGCTGGGGGAAAAAAAATCTTTATTGTTGAGCAGTCATTAATCAACAGGACAAATGCCTTTTTAATGTTTTCAATTAGGAGTGTTTGCAACAAGACCGTTTTACTTATAAAGCCGTAGATTTCTATAACATCCTGAGAAAAAAACAAATTTTTAAATCAACTAGAAATGTTGATCTCCCCATCACAGACATTCATTGTTTCTAACTACAAAAGTACCAGAGGTTATTTTGTCCTTTTCTTTACACATAATTGATGTAGTATTGATGGGGTACATTGGTATTTCATAAAATGTGTACCTACAGTACAGTAAGTTGCTTAGTTGACACTATATGCTTCTATTGCTTTCACTAAACAAGTAGTGCAGATTTTGTAGCGTGACAATCTGAGATACCATACATATTTCTAGAAATGTCTGCTTATCTCTTGCAATGCACTGTTATTTGATAGTGTGATAAATATATTGCAGATGCAAAATGAACTTGAAGAAGTTATCTTTAAATGATTTATTTATGGTATGTTCTATGTTATGACCTGTGTCTACCATTGCAATAGAATGTAAGAACAATATATGTACCTCAAGCAGATGGAAACAAACCGGTATTCCTTAAGACAGCACAGTGGGCTGTGGGTTCATGTTAACACATCCATGTGTAACCATTGATATTATAACACATTCTGCTGTTTCTCTATGCAACTTATTTAATTGCACTTTTGAAAGTCACCTGTAAAGTATAAAGTTAAGTTACCACGTGATGTTTATGGGAACGCGTCCTGAAAAATGCCATGCCACAAATGTGATTACAACTGTGATTCTGAATGCAAATGTTATGTCCCTAACGCTAGAATTACCCTCATGTGATGAGTTTAGGTTTCCCGTGTATCTCCCTCACTCTCTCTCTATATATCTACTCGCTCACCCACTTACAAACACGCTCTCTCTCTCATTTTCTATCTCATGCATTTACCACTCTCATTTCCCCTCATCGACATCTTCATTCCCCCACTCCTCCCTTTATTTTCAACACCTCATTACACTCTTCAGTTGCCCCAGTGCTGCTGATTTACAGTGGCTTAATGTAGTCCTGCGCTTGAAGTCGGAAGATACATTTTCCATTTGTCACATTAATAGTCCCCCCACACCACCATCCCAGTACGACTCCATTCACAGTCGCCCACGTCCATCCTCTGCCCCCATCCATAGGTGCTGCTCGGTGGATCCGTTTGGTGATCTTTCCGACGTATGCGTATTTTTGTTCAGCCAAAGCTTCCTCTTGTCGTGTGTAATCACACGTGTAACTCGTGCTCCTAGCTCGTTCTTCACTTTTTAACCTTCTGTTAAACTGTCTGACCTTTGTGCATTGTAATGGTTTTGTTTTTGATTTCATGTCTTTATGACCCGCCAGTCTTATCGTTACGAGCTGCAAGCATTTCAAATAGATTACACTTAGCCTGTGATATTTAACAAACGGTGGGGGCATGTTTAATCACTGTTGCCTTCCATTTACCACTTTGTTAATTCTCAGCCAGCTGACTGCTGCATGAGAAATGTTAGCATTAAATGTAACCATAATTTGTTTAATTTTCAAGTATATTATCATGAAACTGATTATACTGTAGATGCCATGGTGTACGTAGATATGAATCTATAGTATGTCAGACATATTTAAAGCTCCTAATTTATCTGGTCTGCGCACACAGTAAAAACGGCTGTGTTAAATCAACACCCTAAGTGTTAAATTAACACTCTTCAGTGTCAATTTGGACCTATATAAACACTGAGAGTGTTAATTTAACACTTAGGGTGTTGATTTAACACAGCCGTTTTTACTGTGCAGAAGTATATTTCCTGGTGATAGATTCCAAACTATCCATCATGTGATATCATACGTTGGATATTAAGTCTACACAACTTTAATGACAATGTATCATATTTTATGTAAAAAAAATATTTTGCATGAATTGCAATTAGATGAATTAGATGTACCGTACTGTCAGTCATGTTTCTGTCTTTCATTGCTATGCCATGATCATTTAGTAAAACATTCAAACAATAATTTGTTAATTTAAAAACTAAAAAAATGGGGATGTACCAAAATAAGACTGTTCACAGGAAATGCCCTTTCAATTTGAATGAGCTTTAACATTTAGAGTACCTAGTATAAATGAGTACACTCCCTTTGAAAATTAAGAATTTTATCTATTTCTCGTGAACACCAGAACAAGCTCATCTACAATACCCTCGACCAATGCAACATAATCCTCCTCGATGCACTTTGATTTAAACAAAATCACACAAGTCACACATTTGTTTTGGTACATCACTTAGAAAGGCAATTGGAGGATTTGGTGATCTTACATGATTTGCACTTTTTAACGATATTTGTTGGTATTGCACGTCTATGTCTGTCCGTGTGTTACATGTGTTCTCTAAGATGCAACAAGATGCAAAATAAAGTTATTTTTTAAACACAGTATCCAAAGTATGAAATATATATCTTGCAAAGTGACTTGCAAAACTGGAAAAGATATGTTCAGCCTCTGAATGTCTGCGTGGGCACTGGCAGTAGCTACTAGCAGCCCAACCACACAGTTAAGAAGGACTTTTGCTTTTAAACTTTATGAAGTAAAAAATATAATTATATTAGAATTCCCTTTTTTAATGAATAGAGTAGTTTGACATTAGTGGGTCTAGCATTTTGTTATCTCATTATTTTATTTCCAGTTTTATCTTCACAAACACGACGCTTTCATTTGAAAACTATTTATTGGCTGTGCTCTGTTGTGTCATTGGATTGTAAAAAACTTTTGTTTTTCATTCCCCATAATTTCCTTCCCTTGTCCTTGTTCTCTTAGCCTGTGAGCTGATGAACCAGGGAATCTTGGCTCTGGTAACATCGACAGGCTGTGCGGCTGCCAACGCCCTTCAGTCCCTGACTGATGCCATGCACATACCCCACCTGTTCATCCAAAGGAATGGCGAGGGTACACCGCGCACCGCGTGCCACCTCAACCCAAGCCCTGATGGGGAGAGCTACACCCTGGCAGCGCGGCCGCCTGTCCGTCTCAACGACGTCATGCTGAACTTAGTCACCGAGCTGCGCTGGCAGAAGTTCATCGTCTTCTATGACGCTGATTACGGTGAGTGGGAGAAAAGGGACGTTGCAGACAATATGTTGGGGGGTTATGTTACACCCTTATTCCAAAATTGATTAAATTCATTATTCCGCTTAAAATTCTACAAACAATACCCCATAATGACAATGTGAAAGAAGTATGTTTGAAATCTTAGCAAATTTATTCAAAATAAAAAACAAAAAAGAACATGTACATAAGTATGCATAGCCTCTGCTTAATACTTTGTTGAAACACTGGCAGCAATTACAGCCTCAAGTCTTTTTGAGTATGATGCTACAAGTTTGGCACACCGGTTTTTGGGCAGTTTTTCCCATTCTACTTTGCAGGACCTCTCAAGCTCCATCAGGTTGAATGGGTAGGGTTGGTGCACAGTCATTTTCAGATCTCTCCAGAGATGTTCAATCGGGTTCAAGTCTGGTCTCTGGCTGAGCCACACAAGGACATTCACAGAGTTTGTTATCTTGGCTGTGTGCTTAGGGTCGTTGTCCTGTTGGAAGATAAACTTTCGCCCCAGTCTGAGGTCAGAGGTACAATGCTGCATTCATCTTTCCCTCAATCCTGACTAGTCTCCCAGTTCCTGCCGTTGAAATACATGCCCACAGCATGATGTTGCTTCACTGTACTGATGGTATTGGCCAGGTGATGAGCGGTGCCTGGTTTCCACCAGGCATAACGCTTGCAATTTGGGCCATAAAGTTAATCTTTGTTTCATCAGACCCTGATGACTAAGGCCTTTCTCCCCCGATCACTCCGAGTTTTACCAGGCGGCCAGCACTAGGAAGATTCCTGGTGGTTCAACACTTCATTTACGGACAATGGAGGACACTGTGCTCATTGAGACTTTCAATGCTTCATACTGTATGTGTGTCTGTACCCTTCCCCAGATATGTGCCTCGATACAATCCCTATGGGACCTTATATAAACAGGTGTGTGTGCCTTTCCAAATCATGACCAATCAACTGAACTTACCACATGTGGACAACAATCAGGTTGTGGAAATATCTCAAGGATGATCAGAGGAAACCATTTTGAGTGTCATGGCAAAGGCTGTGAAATCCTTTGCATTTAATTTTTAATAAATTTACTATGATTTCAAACACAGTTCTTTCACATTGTAATTATGGGGTACTTTTTGTAGATATTTGAGGGAAATAATGAATTTAATCAATTTCGGAATAAGGGTGTAACATAACAAAATGTGTAAAAAGTGAAGAGCTGTGAATACTTTCCGGAAGCATTGTAGTAGCAATGTAATAAAACATGTTATTTAGCACAATATACCGTACAAACCTGTTAACTAGTATGCTATCTGTATCTATACACCTCTAGTTGTCAACTTAATTCACAATATCTCTATAAACTTCTTTTAAAAGGGTAGTTGCTGCTTCTGGCAGTAGATAATGATGAAACATTAAATCCTAAATTTGATACTGTGTCATTTAAAAAGTAGCTTAGCTGTTAAAATGTTCTATCACTCTGCTGTCTATCATTTGTGACTCACAAAGTTCCGTTTGTTGTTAGTTTACTTAATATTCCCATTGCTCTCATTAGTATGGTCTGGTTACAATGAATGACACATCTGAACTGACACGATGACAATATGTGTGGGAACTGAATTATTGCTCCAATACCTTTAATTACAGTTCCCATCATTACTTTGTTTTTACGTATCACTGAAGCGTAGATTAAAGAGTGTTCCCTGTCATCAATAGTAAATCAATGCAATGAAATCACTCAAAAAGTGATCATCGCTTCAGGTTCTCTGAGGTCACTCCCACTCCTGGGGTGTCCAGGTTCCGGCAGTTGACGTCACGGGCCTACTGAGCCACCGCACCCTCCTATTCACCTGTTTTGTGTTGGGTGATCAGTGTGTGTATATTTGTTCCCAGTTTTCCTTTGTTAGTTGCCTGTGATAGTTTCCTGTATGTCATGAGTACCTATGTGCTTGCTTTTGTTGACATTAATATAGCAAGCTTTTGTTTCGGCTGCCTTTAGTTTTGGGCCCTGGAGATTTGTACCTTGTTATTGGTACTGTGCGTTATCTTCATAAACATTCCAAACTCAACCTGCGTTTGTTTCCTGCCAACTCATCATTGCACCCTTGCGGTCAGCTCCGCAAATCCCTGGACAGATGAGGGATAGTGAATGGGGCCCAAATGGTTCATCCAATCACGTCACTGAGCTTGGCATTTCTTTTCCCACTGCTCATCCAACATTAAAGCCTTTGATCAGATCATGCGTGGGATGACTACACTCACCAACTATACCTCCGCGATTGAACTTACAGCTGCCCGCTCTGCACGCAAGGAGTCGCTGGAGAGCGACGTGGAAAATTGGATAATCCAACTTATCTATCCCAAATCCTGGGCAGTGCCGTGCCAATTTACGCTGCCTTGTGCTGGAGGTTCCGGGAAAAGTCGGCGAAGCCATAATCAGACTTGACCCACAAAAGAAATGAATTATTGGCATTGTTGCTTTATAAGAGTGATTATACATTTTGAATACAAACTAGTAGGACAGAGAAAGTGGGACGGTTTAAGGCGTGGTTTGACAATGTGCATAGACCACCTGGGTGGCACACAAATGTATTGTTTTTTTTGCAAATAATATTCTATGCATGTGTTTGATCCTAGTTATTTTTATTATGTTATTATTTTACTTCTCTTATCGTAATACTTCTTTGTATTGCCCAGGCCCCGATCACATATTTGGTCATGTTTAAAAACAATACAGAGCAGCTGGTGGCTATTTTATATGTTGTTTCAATCCTCTTTACTGTATATCAGCAATATGTACACATGCCATGGAAAAGCTTGACTATAATACTGACCCCAAATTAAGAAAGCCATCAGCACTAAATTAATTTAGACCGGGAGCATTTACATCCCTGGTTAATATGCTTCTTGAAGATTGTCAAAAAGCATGCCCTCTACTCAGAAACACCCAGACGCATCTTGAAACACTTCAGTTTTCCTGTACAGCTGGTCGGGGGAATGATGATGCCACCCTCCCTCACTTTAGTGGAAGCTCATTTGTTGATTTATTTCCAGCATTCAGTAGAATTCAGCCCTCAGTGATCACAGAAAACATCTTAATTGATAGGGACCAGTTAACAACTCTTGATTTGAGTTATACTGATCATTGGAGATTTTTCAGTATTCATTTTATGGAAGTTTTTATTTAGTCATGAAGACAAAATTAATGACAAATTTTTGACAAAACCGCTGGGAAAAGAGTTAGTCCACTGGCCCTAGTGTCAGTCGGAACGTCCAGACAAGATAGAATGGGGGCAATTTCCCCGCTCACCGCTAATTAGTACACCATATAAGGATTTAAAACACATTGCTTTTTGTGCATGGCTTAGAGATTAATTGAATTGAATCACTGAGCTGCTGAGGATTGATTGGTACAAGTTATTTAACTCACTGAAGTACTTAGGTGATTCATAAAGACAAATTAAATGAAGACTGAAAATCCTCATGCATTATTGATTACAATTCAATATTTTCTGCTTGGTGATTTGGTCCAAAAGATGCCATAAGAAATTATGGTTTGCATTTTTCTGAAATAGTTAGGATAAGCTGACAGACAGTTAAGAACTGTCATATCAACAATTGCCATATCTCATAAGCTGCTTGACACCTGCCCTGAATGAGCACTGATGCCGAGGCTGACAGGCGTATATACTTCCAATTTATTTGATCCATAAAGGTTTTTCAGATTACTGTTCGCAAAGAAAATGGGTGATTTAAAAATATTTAATATTTAATTCACATGTTCACTGAGTGTAATTGTGTCAAAACACCTGTCTTCTCTTATTCCTCTGCCTTCAGTTTATCTACAGTCGTGGGGGCGGGAGGTATCAAAGTGTGTGTGGGGGGGGTTATCAAAGTAGGGTTTTCATGCTCAGGCTTTCACAAAGCAGCAACACATTAATACCTGGGGTGTCAGTCAGCTTTTAATCTCATAAAACTCTGGTTGTGTTACTGGTTGTGTATTTGATTGTGGAGTGCCATACAGTATGTCAAGAGATTTCTACTGATATTATTGAGGGATAATGTGGTGATTGAGTTGAAATTATTTGCTGTGAATTGCGTACATACTTTAAATATAATGCAGCTACACTATGATAATGCAACAGGAATGTGCCATCTATACAAATTCAACTACAGAACATTTTTCATCCGGATGAGTCAATAGGAATATATCAGTATGGCATATACATTACATTGATCCACGGATTAAGTAGTTAGATAATTATTTATCCATATGCTATGAATATAATATCAACATACCCGATTGGCAATTAACAATAATGCATTGGCCACTTGCCACTATCCATAGCGGATGTGCATGGGTTTATTTGTGGAAACAATAGTGAGCTGCGGATAACCGGTTTTTGAGCCATTCATTCCGTCGTGACAGCCTACTTCATTCCCTTTTAAAATGAATGTACATGGGTCTTACAAAGAGGCTTTATATTTTATTATATCTACATCTAGCCAAAATCTAAGTGGATTACAATCTTTCCAGGCATTACCCTAATGGATACTTTACAGGATGGCTTGTCTTTTAATTTTAGCGAAACATTTTAGTTTGATCTTAACCACTCATATGTAATGCCTGCACATAACAATAATGGCTAAAGTTAACCGACAGAAAACTCAAAACTCAAAATTTAAGGTTGGTTTCACAATCAGGGTGTTTTTAATTGTTCAAGTTTGCAGTTTGAATGAGAGTTATTATATTATTAATTGACCTATGGAAACTTACTCTTATGCATGCACAAAAAACAAACCAGAAAAACCCTTTGCCAATTGTCCTAACAGCCAATTATTATTGTTCTCAGGCAGCCAAAAACTCGCACAAAACTGTATGTTTAAATCATGGCTACTTATATTGCTACTAGCCACTTTATCCATTGACCATCAAGTTTAGGGGGATTACTGACAGATGTGTGTAACTGAAAGCCGTGAAAATATCAGAAACATATGAGTAGCTTTGGGAGAGTCATGACAGCAATGCAACACATGGAAGAAGTTCATGTAATGCACCAGAAGTTGCAACAAAGATTTCTCAAAAAAATGTTCTAAAGTGTTTCTACAGTGGCCAATTTACGATTATTTTATTAAATGTGATTTACAATTTGCTTTTTAGTGGCTACTGTGGAGTACCTGACACACTGTAGAGCACAGTAATTAATTTCACTGTCCCAAAGTGCTCCACTAATGTTTTGCTTTAAAAGTCTTGGGATTAAATCTATATAATCTAATTTGTTCAGATCTCCTGATAACAAAACATTTCTTGGCAATCCAAGTGCTTGGCGTCAGACTCAACACCCAGAGTTGCTTTTGGTAAATAAAAAAATGCCATAGATATTAATGTACATTAATGTAATTATATATATTTTTGTAACAGTTCCAAACAGTTGTCATCTGCAAGAAATCCTCACTGGTATCCACTTTCAAAGAAAAATCCATGCAACAAAGCACGCAATTTCTATACCGTATTTCATAGAATTATAGAACTGCTGGTTTGTCAAAAATACTTATTTTCTAAATTCTTCTTTTCCAACACTGTGTATGAAAATGTCAACTTAATCTGACCAGGAAAAAGTAACATTGAGCAGTTTTGACAAGTGTAAGACCCCAACACTTTGCTATGAATCATTGGTCCATAGGTTATAGCTCAAAGCATTTTGGACACCTGTCAGAGTCATATTCTGCATTAATCTATCATCGATAGCCAACAGTTCCACTTCACTAGCTACCTCGGCTTTAAACCGGTCAAGTTAGAGGTGCATGGTTTGCCTCTGAAGCTAAGCAGTTTTGGGGTTGGTCTGTCCCTAGATGGGAAACCAGATGTTCCTAAAATTGGTGTCAGCGGTCCAATAGGGGGCAGTCTTCCCTCTCGTTTTTAAGATCTATGCCCCAGGGCTGTGAGAGTGACTCTGCCCATTGTAGGGCGTCCTGACTCACTATGGTCACTAAAATCTCATGGCATTTAGTGTAGGACCCTGGTGTCCTGCCCACATTTTCAATCTAACCCTCATACCATCACGGCAATGTAATGGTTCCCTGCTTTCAATTGGCTCATTCAATCCTTCTCCTCCCTATTCCCTATAACTATTCCCCAGATAGTTACTGAAAATTAGACTTTGTTCTTATTCAACTTGCCTAGTAAAATAATGATAAATAGTAATAATAATAGGAGTAATGTTGTCACCCAGAAATCTTCTTTCTTTCTGTTTGGCTTTTAGTTATTTTTTCAATTTTCCCAGATTTTCTCCCCTCTCAGTTCCCTGGCTCCACAACTCCTTGGACAGATGTGGGATGGTAAGGAGCGCTCACATGGTTCATCCAACCACATGTCACAGAGCCGGGCTATTCTTTTCACAATGCTTGTCCAACACGGAAGCCTTAAGTCAGAGCATGTATGGAATGATTACATTCACCAACTATATTTCCGTGATTGAATTTACAGGCCCCTGAGCTGCACACAGAAAGACGTGGCAAGGTAGATGATTCGGCTTATCTCTCAGATAGTGCTATGCCAATTTGCATTGCCTCGACCTGGAGGTCCAGGGAAAGTCGGACAACCCATAATGTTTTGCTTTTTCATTGATCAATATGTGTCAGCTGAAATAAACTTGTGTGTTAATGAGTTTATTTAATAAAATAAATTAAAGTGTGTTAATGAGGCCCCTTTAAACACATCAAAGTAAATATACAGTATCAATACCATACCTTTTTGAAATGCTGTCTCCAATTTTGTTATCTTGTCCCTTCTCATTTTATATTTTCAACTCATCATTTTGAGTTTGTGTTTGTAATGTCTTGCTTGATTTGCGCAGGTCATTATTTGGGATTTGTGCTGCGTCTCAACAGATTGGCAGCAGTGCAGGAACATAGTAACTAGTTAAATAAGACAGAAAAGTACAAAAGATTTACATAAATACCCCGTCTGATCAATCATGTCCAATCGTTGCAATTTTCATTCATTGTCTTGGAACATGAGTTATCAACAGACAGTATGCTAATGTTTCTGCATAATGTTTTTTTTTTGCTTTGAAAACCCAACACAAAGTCGTTGTTGGGAAGAAAAGAAGAAAATCAATGTTTAACTCTTGAACCCCTCCAAAAAACTAAGTTTGCACATTGTCAGCAGTCACCAAAGCAGACAGACCAAAGAAAAGCAGTGAATCATTCTTACCTCTCCCGTTCTCAACTTGTTTGGTTGCAGTAAAGTAATTTGCAGTAAAGTGATTTAGAAACATTTGAAAAAGTATTGGGTTCCCGCAGTGAATCAAATTAAGCTGTGTTTACATTTGGCTTTTGACTGTGACTGAGAGACAGTTTAGACGACATAATGTACCGGCTCTGTTCTTCTCAAGTGGAATAAACAACCAGGCCCAGCTCCAGGATGAAATGACCGGGGGGGCATTTTTCATGAATGGGGGGGCATAATTAATTAATATAGCATTTGCTGTGCTTATCGGGAAACAGGACTGGGGGGACACAGATTTTATCTGGGGGGGCAATGCCCCACTTTGCCCCCCCGTAGACCCGGGCCTGTAAACAACCCTGTTGCAATGAATGCATGTTAAATGAAACCATTGGTGTTCATTGGAAGTCAATCAGATCACTTCACTTTTGTTATCTCTCTTCAGCCAATCATGACAGAAAACTGTACTTGTAAATCAACAAACTCGTACATGGCCGGGTATCTGTCAAAGCACTGTGGGACAACCGCTGTTGAAATAAGGGCTTTATAAATTCATTTGAATACGATTGGCTGATTTGCATAATTTCTATGTGAGCAGTCTGTCCATAATTTAGATTTGGATGGGTTATTGATCGAATATGATTGAATCGTCTAATAGTGCTTGCTTGGGTCAATGTTGGATGGGCATTAAATTACACAACATTGACTGTCCCAAGTCCTTAGGAATTGGATATCACAGCATTTAGGAGAATACAGGGTAAACACAGTATATATAATACCCTTTAAGTATTGGGACAGTCATTTTAAAACCAAGGCCGGTTCTAGCCGTGGCAAACACTGTTCGGCAACACAAACTCTTATTTGTCTTTTCAGAATAATAGCGCTTGTTTTAAATCATTGCTATAATCATTGTGATTAAGAGGTGCAGCACTAAAGGCCCCCCCAAAAATGTCCCAGTCCTATCTACATTCCCCCAAAAACAACCCCGGTACACCAGGGGCTTTTTCCTCACCAGCACCCCTGGGTCCCTCCAGATTTGTGAGATGGGCTCTGGAGACTTGGAAGGGGGTGCCATAGCAGTGAGAGGACCTGGTGGAGTAGGGTGGCAGGGCATATATGGAGTATGTCCAGGGCAGGCAAGGTCCCCTGGGGCACCTCAGTCATTTGTAGATACCCCCGGTGTAGCTCCGGTGCAGGTGGGACCTACTGGTGTGGTGCAGATGCTGGTGGCTGAGGCGCTGGTGGCCCTGGCAGTGGTGAAGACGTGGGTGATTATGGCTCTGGAAGAGGCGGTGGTGTGGGTGACCATGTCTCCAGTGGCAGTGTTGTTGACTGTGGCTCAGGTGGCTGTGTTGTGGACAGGGACTTAAGCTGCGTTGTGGCGTACTTGAGGTAGATCTTGAGGAAGTGGCCCAGCAGTGGGTTCAGCTCTGCGATTTTAGACGTCGTAGGGCTTCTCCAAGATTGGTGGATAATTTATTGAAGTCCATGGAGAAAGCTTTTACGGCCTCTTTTCCAGCTAGCTGTCTATATGTAATGCTGGTGCATGGTGAAGCGGAGGCACAGATAGGCGCATAGGTGGTAATGAGAATTTAATAATATAACTTACATGCAAAATAGCAAAATAACAAAAGCAAGCAGCAGCATTCAGCATAATGTAAATCCATAGAGAGTGAGGAAGTACACACAGGAACAATGACGGCCACTAGTGTGGGTATAGCAGTTACTCTCCTAACAATCTCTAATCAGTCCTAATCAGTCTGAATGAGAGCAGCTGTCACCTAATCAGACATCCTGCTCAGCCCCTGAAAACCCTTTACCTTAGGGTGGCAGCAACGCTCAACCCAGGCCTTAAACTCAGCAGTTCTGAGGAAACTCTTAGCTAGGAACGTTTACTGCTGTTTAGGAGTCCGCTTAGTGGCAAAATAAAATGATTTGTGAACACGGGCCCAGATCTGTAAAATGAGTGTCAGCGAAATAACTTGCAACTTCCAGAATGACTTTGGCTGTAGAATTACAAAGGTTTCAATGCAAAATGCTAACCTCTACTCAGTGCCAAAAACAAGTGGGCCAGATGAAAATCTGATAAAAAATATATAATGGTGAGATGGAACTCGAAAAGTATTCTTATTTTTACAAAAACACAGATAAATATGTACACCCACTGGGCACTTCATTAGGTACACCTGTTGAACTGCTTGTTAATGCGAATATGTAATCAGCCGATCACGTGGCAGAAAGTCATTTAGGCACATGGTCTAGACGATCTGCTGAAGTTCCAACCAAGCATCAGAATGAGGTAGAAATGTGATTTAAGCGATTTGAACATGACATGGTTGTTGGTGCCAAACGTGCTCGTTTGAGCTTTTCAGAAAGTCCTGATCTACTTGGATTTTCCCTCACAATCATCTTTAGGGTTTACAGAGAATGGTCAAAAAACAAGAAAATGTCTATTGAGCGTCAGTTCTCTAGGAAAAAAATGCCTTGTTAATCAGAGGTCAGAGGATAATGGAAAGAATGTTTTGAGCTGATAGAAAGACATTAACTCAAATAACCCCTTTTTAAAACCAAGGTATCACAAGAGCATCTCTGGATGCACAACACATCGAACCTTGAAGTAGATGGGCTACAGCAGCAGCAGAAAACCATGGGTGAACTGAGGCTACAATTTGGACAGGCCCACCATAACTGGTCATTAGAAAATTGGAAAAACGTTGCCTGGTCTGATAAGTCTCAATTTCTGCTGCAAAATTTAGATGGTAGGGTCAGAATTGGCATAAACAACTTTCAGGTTCAAGCTGGTGGTGGTGGTGGTGTAATGGTGTGGGGGATATTTTCTTGGCACACTTTGGGCCCCTGCAAATTGAGCATCGTATGAATACCACAGCCTTCCTGAGTATTGTTACTGACCATGTCAATCCCTTTTTCCCATTTTCTTGAACATGACAATGAGTTCACTGTACTCAACTGTCCTCCACAATCACCAGATCTCAATCCAATCGAGCACATTTGGGATATGGTGGTAAAGGAGATTTGTATCATGGATGTGCAGCTGACACATCTCCAGCAACTTTGTAATGTAATATGTCAATAATGTGCAGAATCTCTGAGGAATGTTTCCAGCACCTTGTTGAATCTACTGTATGCAACAAGGAATAAAGGCAGTTCTGAAGGCAAAACGGGGTCCAACTGTATACAGTCCTGTGCAAAAGGTTGAAACTGTCAAAAACTATTTAAGGACATTTATCTAAACTGTTGATTTTTATATTTTGAGGGAGAAAACATAAAAAAATATTTATAGAATGAAAATTATTATTTTCCCTGGCCAAGTGACGATTTATTGTCATGGTAGATATGTGGACCTTGGTGCCAAATGACTCTGCCAGATGTTGAGCAAGCAATTCGCTCTGAGGTTTTATTCTGTCCTTCAAGGAAGTGACTTTTAAGCATTTAAAAAGTTGTTGTTTATCCAAAAGCTTCCAAATTGTTCAGATACAGTACCGTACATAGATTTAAACAATTTTCTTAGGTGGCCTACAAATTTGGCACTGTACTGTATATAAGGTTGTGTTTTTTTTCCATAATGTTCAACTTTGGAAGAAAACAGATTTCAGGTTACAATCTGCACTAAAATACATTTAGTCAAGTGAATAGTGTCCTTATAATGAAGAGAAGGAAAAAGAATTCTGTATGAAGGGGAATCCCCAATTGGTCTCTGGTTGATGGTGAAAATGTCTTGCTATTCATACTTACCTGGTAAAATCATGGTAGAACGCCAGAGGAAAGCATTTGTAGCCCTGATCATGGTCAAATAGGTCTCAGAGCAAAATGACTGTTAACAGAGTTTGGCTTGAGCCAAACCCTGTAGACGGAATTCTCTCACTATTACCAAAAAGTGGAGGGGGGTGCATGGAAGAATGAGTTGCATAGTTGCATATATATTTTAATTGGCTATTTTAATACACATTATTACTATGTATTATTAACTTTAAGTCATTGTACTACTTCAGTGCTGGAAATAAAGATTAAATATTTAATATTACCAGTATATAATTATTAGTTATTAAATCTAAACATACATTTGACATCTTTACAAGCTACATAAAAATCAACAAATTTACTTAAACAGGAAGTTTACTTTGAAGATACCTGAAACGTGTTTGATGAGAACACTAAAACAAGGTGGGAAATAAGTCGTTATGTAGGCCTATCCTTTTTTTGTGAACATGTTTTTTTATTAAGATTAACATTATACAGTACATGGCAAAAGCATTAATACAAAACATAACTTATCTCATTCTACCCCATCAAAATTCCTGATTAACCCTACTACCCACCTTTAAAAAGTACCAAGAGAAACAAGACAAATCCCAGTTTTACAAAACAAAATATACAGTACATATCAGGGACGGACTGGGACTAAAAAACGGCCCTGGACTTTGACTAGGCATGGCCCAAAGCAATCAGCGCGCGGAAACTCAACAACAACAACAACGCCTGCCACCTGGCATGAGTGTCACAATACATTAATTGTGGCTCATGATAATATACTATCCAAATTATATTCCTTCAAACATACATCATATTTCCCTAGAAGAATGATGAGCTCTAGGAAGTTGCCATGGTAATGTTGTGGTCATCTAGATTGTCTGCTGCCTCAGATTGCTGTCCTCTGTAGCTCAGTCCTCTCTTTCCTATGAACATCACCACTTCTACTACTCTTTCTAACACCTGCCATCTCTTCCTCACTTGATCTCTGTGAGCCACAATTTGGGGACCATGTAGCAGGCTGGCTTTATCTGATTTAGATGCCCTCAAAAAACATGCCTCAGCACAACCTCTGTGCATGTTGCTCCTTTCATGTTCCTCAACTTTTTGACTGATATAGTACCAGTTCTGCATTCCACTTATGAAGGGACTGGTTTCAGTTGGTTTGGCAAATGCTAAACATACTGCACAATACAGGGTATGGTTCTCTTCAGTATGTAAGCCATTTTCTGTCTGTGCCATCTTTGAGAGTTTAAACACTCTCTGTACTGTCAGGTATTGTCTTCTTCTGAGGGTGGTATGGAAAAAAACTCTAGGCTGTGGCTGTTTGACTTGGGGCGCTTAAAGTAATTAAAAGTTTAGCTGGAGTGGGTGTCTTTCTCTGATCTTGGTCTAAAATCAACCTGAGAAAAAACAGGTTTTATTCCAAGATAGCAAGAAATAGATTATATAATATGCTATTATAACAGCATATTATACAATCTATTCCATTCTGTCTTAAAATTAATTTATTACTTAAAAATCTTAATTAAATTATGCAGTAATTAATCTTACTAAATAATAATACCATATCTACATTACAACCATTACAAATGTAACTTCTGTATTCAAAATCTTCAAAGTTTGTAACGTTAACTGTAACGTTACCAACATTTTTATAAGTAAAAGCACAAGATACGGTATTTCTTAATATTAGCTACAGCATGTGGCATTTTACAGCTCAACTTTACCAGCGCAACTTTCTGTCCCTCATCATCACTGGTGGCATGTTGATGCATAGCTGTCTGGCTCACTTCTTCACTGCTGGGTCTGATGTGCTGCTAATATTTAACTGTCAGGTGCTGTTGAATATTTCAGTTAGTTGGCGACATTTAGCGGCTTCAGTATCGAATTTTCCCTCGCCTTTTCAGCACCACCCTTTTCTTTCCGTTTATTGCCCGCGGCCGCGTTATGCATTTAGTTCATTTCTAAGCTTCTATCTACCGTCTTTGCGGTTGGTTTCTTTCACCGCTTCCACTTCTTCTTCTCCTTACTTGGCGCCCACGGCCAGTGCAGCTGGCATCCAACTTAAAGGTGCATTGCTGCCACCTACAGTACTGGAGTGTGAACCAAATTATTGGGGGCAAAAAACAGGTGATGACTGCGTGTGTGGCGGGTGGTGGGCCGGCCCGCCGGCCGTCCTGGAGTACCGGCCGTTCTGTGATTCTCCAGATCACACAGATGGCCAGTCCGCCCCTGGTACATATTAAATCAATGACCTTACAGCCTCGGCAGCCTTATTCCAGGCCTGCAGTCTACCTCCTGGCCCCATGGAACTGTGCAGTGTATAGTTGTTAGAAATAATTTCAAGAAAAGAGCGCACCCAATGAAGCCAGGGAGAGAATGCGGAGGCTGCGAACGAAGTGCTAGCATTTTTTTTGCGGCTGTGAGCCCAGCCAGGATAAATTTAAAGAATCATCATTCAATAATAATAACTTAGGAGATCAAGGAATAACTTTCTCAAGATATCAGACAGGGTCGAAGAGAGCCACTTCCAAAACCCAGCCACTCCAGGGTATTCCCACCACGTCTCACAAGGTGCCCAGGATACAAAAGTGACAAAGCTAACGCAATGGACTAGGGGAAGATTTCATGAAATTTTCTTTCAGAGCGGTTATCCTATAAATTAAATAAAAATGTTGATGATTAGGATACCTATATAGTATGGATTGTCAGAGAATTATAGGATGCTTTTAGAAAAAGCACATTTAGTGAGGAGACCATACCTCTCACACCTCTTATGTAACACATCTTAAAGACAGTGCAATGCTAGATCAGTCTCCCAGAGTGCCTCACAGTCACTATGTATCCAAATATATATATTACATTCACAGTGAATCTAGAAAATTTCATAAAAACACAGCATATAGGTTTTGACAGCCAGTACTAGTAATGAGATTATTGTTGGTATAGAGGGAGAAGTGTCTGTCTGATAGCAGGCCCAGTGCTCCTCATCTGTCTCTGATATCCTCTGTAAGTTGGCTGAATATACACCAATGAATGTGTAGTGCTCCTGATCTGTCTCTGATATCCTCTGTAAGTTGGCTGAATATACACCAATGAAAGTGTAGTGCTCCTCATCTGTCACTGATATCCTCTGTAAATTGGCTGAATATACACCAATGAAAGTGTAGCACACACCTGGGTGATGCTTCGGGAGCTCCAACTGATTCCTAATGCCTGAAAGTTCATTACCATAGTTGGTACAATCAATCTACAAATTCCTCTGCATCCTCTAAATCCTCCTCATCCCCTCACGCCACTGTCCACGTTCCAAAACCCATGGCAGGATAAACGAGAAAGCTGGGAGTGAAGCCCCTTTGTGGTGTGTGGGAAATGTATCATTCCGATAATTACAAAATAGCTTGCTAACTCGCCAATCCGAACAAACTCATTTGCCGTTCACACATTGGCTCCGTTTCCCAAGACAGATTTGTTCAGAAATACGTAGCAAGTCATCAAAAATGAAAATGTATGTAAAAAATGTTTACAAATTCACCACATCCTTTTACAGTATTTATGCTTCTTCTGTTCAATGTGGAAACATGCAGCTGATGTTACTGTGTGGCTCTGCAGCCATTGTTATTTCAATTCTTTTGAAACAGATGTCTTCCCTTGCATCAAAACATGGATGAATATTTCACTATTTAGTGCTGTATTTATTTAGGAGTTGACAAACCAGAGCAGATAGCCAAGAGGAGAGTGAACTAGGTGATTGTTTGACTATAAGGTAAAAACATAATGCCAGGGAATATTTCTGCCACACTAAACGACACGTCCTCTACTGAGAGGTTTGATTTAGTAAATTGTGCATATGCAAAATAGAGTTAACTAAATGAACTAGTGTCAAAGGCCACCGGGTGCGCAAATACTGTTTAACACCTACAGTCTCATCTATTATGGTGAATGAAGACAGGTCCTAGATGCATCATGTTCCTCCCTAGGCGGTGTGGAGATTACCTCTGCTTCGTAATGAGTGTGGCGTGAGGACATCTGTCACTGCTCTCTTCATGGTTACTCTCTCCTCAGAAGTGGAGGATTTAGGCTGGTGTTGGATGGAGATTGATTTAGCT
This sequence comes from Umbra pygmaea, assembly GCA_016801145.1. Taxonomy (NCBI): domain Eukaryota; kingdom Metazoa; phylum Chordata; class Actinopteri; order Esociformes; family Umbridae; genus Umbra; species Umbra pygmaea. Next base: position 74,764 of record JACXGM010000313.1, read on the forward strand.
GCTGCTCACTGCAGGGGAATAGTGTTAATGCTTAGTCCCATCTCTAATGAGAAGAGCACAAACAGAACAGGATTGTATAATGAGCAAAGTAAAGACATGTGAAGAGATAAGAAGAGGCCTAGCTTACAGGAAAAATTGCAGGAAAGAGGAACTGCCTACAAAAAGTGCGAGAGTGAAATGGAAATGGAAAGAAGCACAGTGACAGATGAGGTTCAAAATATTGGATCCATTTTTGTATGAAACTAGTTTTTCTGGCTTGAAAACACAGCAACCATACTACATAGATACTACAAAGAGTATAAGAGACAGAGAAAAGGAAGAATAGAGGAGTTTGGTTTTTACTCAGACGCCTGCAGTGGTTCAATCTGGTTCCTTTATCGTGAATTACTGACTGTATCAAGTAAGATCTTCATCATCGTACTGTAGCTCCAGGCATTTCTGGAAGGAACCCAGCTTGTTGGCACATACTGTACGTTTGAAACGTGGGAATTTCAAGCTTCTTATGATGTATTGAGCAGACAAGTATGATTTTGCACCATATCTAACAACATCCAAAAGTGATCTCTACATGACATGTCCAGACCTTTACGCTGCATCTGGCTCTGTTCCACGTCTCTTCCTTTGGACTGCATTTCTTTTTTCAAGATTCCAAAATCCATCACACATATTTCCAAAACCTGCAATTTTGTTTTACAACACCAGAGTTTATCACAATCCAGTGCCTAGACAAATGCACAATGGGTGGTTTGATAATCATATACATACAGTACACAACATACAGTACAAACCATTATTTTCAGGTTCCTGATCAATAATACTAGAGATAGAAATAAAATAGAGAAGACAACAATACTATTACTACTGATATGAGAAGTACCTTGCAAACACAGTATCAGCACTGTTTAACAGAAGTGTGTTTGTTTCTATAGGTGAGTGCAATTGTGAGTCTAGTTGAGCAGTTATGTACATATGTCTTCAGAGGTAATGAAGATAGAAACTGTTTCTGGGCCCATTAGCTAGTACTATTTGGCTCTATGAAGATACCTTGATTTCAAATTTTTATAGAGGTTAAAGTAATAATTATCAGCTTTTATTGAGGGAATGCGCATACATGATTTGACACTATGGCAGAACATAGTCTGTCATTTTCAGAGCTGGGACAATTTGATTGGCATACTATTGTTGTGAGTTAGATGCATTACAACACACCATTTGTGTTGGTTTAAGAGAGCTATCAATGACTAGATGAAACATAAATGTCTGTTTTGTGTTAGGCTTTTTAATCTGATTCAGCGAGACACGTATCACAGAACACATCTCGATCTTCAACTCCCCCTAATCTGCTGACGAATGGCTATGATGAGGCAAGGTCATAATCATGAATTGAAATGAACATTACAAAGACAGACTGCAAAATGACTTAACAGACCTGTTCTATTTAAAATGTTATAATGTGGTACCTAGAGGACCAACTTAGCACAGAAAGCATCAGGGTGTATTTCAAAAGACTGGCATTCAGCAGAACGTTGTATGCTGATATGGACCCATAATTTACCTGATGAAACAATATTTTTATAACCCTCTCTGCATGCATATCAAAACGTACAATAAATATTTTTTCCCCACACAATAAAACTGTTGATCACAAACTAATTTTATTAGTAAATCTGAAACTGGGCAATGCATCTTTCAGGGCAGTGTTTGAAATGGAATTTACTAAAAGAAGTTGCATGCCAAGAATGCAGGATATCTTTGAAAATACTGTTCACTGCAAATGGCAAGGAAGATCAAGGTATTGATGGAAAATGCAATATTAAGCTGGTAACCTTTTCACCTCTCTCTGCATTTCCAAAGCATTGGCATTTGCAAAATATGACCAGTTTATGCTATAATACCCTACTTTTTCAAAGTTTTCGAACACCCAGGATTTTACATATTTTTATTGACTAAGGTGGCATTAAAGTCATCAGAAATTATAGTCAAAACATAGATATGGATGAGCTAAAGGTTTAATCATTAGGACACTGAATAAATGGCTACTGAAAATGTATTTTTTTGCCATTGTATATGAATAATTAATTATTTAAAAAAATTCCCACTGTGATAGACATTTGCAACATCAATCAATCAAATTTATTTTTTAAAGCCATTTTTATATCAGCAGTCATCACAAAGTACTTTTAAAGACACCCAGCCTAAAACCTCAAAGAGCAAGCAACAATGTGAAATTGAAGCACAGTGGCTAGGAAAAACATCATAGTAATTTGTTTCCCAGGAAGAAACCTAGAGGGGATCCAGACTCAGCGGGTTGGCCATTCCTCTTCTGGCTGTGCCGGGTGTAATGTTTAAGAGTGCATGTCTAATTAAGGCTAAGTAATTTATCAGTACACTTTAAGGTCCTGTGAATAGTCCCGGTGCATGATTTGTGAGTTCAGATCTTCATGTGGGCTGTGTCCAGTCTTTAGACAGATCCTTATCGGCTGCACCACCAGGTATACAATTATTATGGAAATGATATTTCACATAGAGTTTCCTAAATAGTCAATGCAAATGATGGTCAGTATAATTTTCAATTTTCCAACCGTTGGGGTATAAGTCAATTTTCATTGAGACCAATGAAAACAGTTTTTTTAAATAAATAAAAAACAAAAAGCACTGTTCCAAATGATTATGCTCAACAGAGTTTGAAAACATTGTATAGGTTGTAAAGAACAGAAAATGGTCATTTGTTGAACTTGCAGCATTAGGAGGTCATATGTACTGAAATCCAAAGCTATTTCAATCAAACACATCTTAACAGGGCAAGTTACATGTTAACATAGGACCCCTTCTTTGATATCACATTCACAATTCTTGCATCCATTGAACTTGTGAGTTCATGGAGAGTTTCTGCTTGAATTTCTTTGCAGGATGTCAGAATAGCCTCCCAGACCTGCTGTTTTGATGCGAACTGTCTCCCACCCTCATAGATCTTTTGCTTGAGGATGCTCCAAAAGTTATATTCTTTGATGAAATGTGTAGAGAGAAACTGAAAGTGGTATTGATCCTATTGACGCTAATATCAATCTTCAAACACGAGACGTAATATCGGTAGTATCGATATTTTGCAATCGATCCGCCCACCCCTAATTTTTGGGCCCACTGCAACTGCCAGCAACAAGGCATGCATTATTTAAAAAATATGATTTGAAGTTTAATATTAATCTGACAGGCAAGCTTAACACCAATGTCATCTCACTTGCCTGACAACCCTAATGCATGTTTTAAAAAACCCAGACAACTCCAGTTGAAGATCATACCAAACAGATGAGTCTTTAGTAATAGCTTAAAAATCAAGACTGGGTCTACACTTCTAACATGTTTCGGTAAGTCAACATTGAAGAAGTGATCGCAAAGAGTCACCATAGAATGAAGAAAGCACATACAATCAAAATAGTTCGTAGTTAGGTGAATGTATTCAGACAAATTATACAAATAGATGATACAATATGTGAATGATTAAAGGTAAATGTGAGTGCATTGATAAACTGAGGTGTAATAACGTACATACTGTACAACAACACATTATTAAGCAAAAGTGTGTTCAAAATCAACTGTTGATGGGTCTGAAACCCTGCATGGTAGCTACTCATATTGTCTGTCATGAACATGGCCATCCTCAGGTCTACCGTCTACATCCTCATCGTCATTGTCCTCCTAGTCTATGGCTGCCCCAGCTCGTAGAGCAATGTTTTGTAGCATTGCAGTCACAACAATGACTGCACAGCATTTGGCCAGGTCAAATCTAAGACCACCAGAGGACCTGTGGAGGCACCCAAATCTAAGTTTCCATCCAATGGTTCGCTCCCCCACAATGCACGTAAAGCAATGAGCCTGGTTATATTGCTGGTCCACATTGCTTTGGGTGTTGACAACAGGGGTCAGGAGGTAGGTGCGGAGAGGATACCAGCTGTCCCCCATTATCCACCTATCGTCTAAGGTCCCCCTCGCAGCAGCCTGGCCCACAGACAGAGCTGCCAACTCTCACGCTTTCGCCGTGAGACACACGCATTTGCCTGTTTTCACACGCACTCACGCCACACATTCAATATCTCACGCAAATAAATCCGTCCGAGACTCGTTTGTTCCTTTTTCAAACTTCCCGACGGTAGATGGCGCTGATGAGCGCCACTGAACCTTATGCGCTGCATCCAGAAGTTAGCGA